>JAFBJS010018060.1:118760-186895 GCA_016785265.1 Paraplagusia blochii | reverse complement strand
GGGGGCGGGGCGTGCGCGGGGGGGGGGGGGGGGGGGGGGGGGGGGGGGGAGACAACAACAGGAAGTACTACCTCAAAATTTGTCCATATACAGACAGAAAGTCACACACACACACACACACGTTGTTCTGCTGACGCTGCCCAAGCAAAGCTGAACAAATCTAACAACCTACATCAACAGACTGATGAATATTTAACCCCCCACCCCCCTCTGCCTCCCCCCACCTCTTGTCTGAATAATTCAGTGGGGGCCTCTTTAAATGGGCTGCGGCCCGTTCTTCCGCCCCAGCTCTTAAACAGTCAGCTTGACTCAGATACAGTTGGGAGCCACGTGTCAGAGTGGCTCAAAGGCCGGTTCCTGCAGGTCAGGCCCGGAGCTGACAGGCTTGCGCTGCAGTGGCCAGTCAGGCGTGACATCTTCCAAGCCTCCTTCACTTCCCGCTGCCTTTCGGAGCGGGCAGAAGAACGGACTGTCGATGAGGGTTTGGTGCTCTAGAGGGGCAAGGAGGTAAGGTCGAAGATCATCAGACCCATGAGGGCCGGATCATCCTGGTCTGGTCTAAGGGCCCCTCTCTTCAGATCAGACAAGAACATCCTGGGCTGAGGTCTTACCGCCCCAGACCAGACCAGAATGTTCTTGTTTGGACCTTATGTTCACACTTTTATCAACTGGACGTTCTACTTGGGGGGCGTGGGGGTGAAGGTGGGGGGGTTATTACTTCTTGGTGAGTGCCGTGATCTTGCTGTTGACAATGGTCATGTTGGTGCCACGCCCCTCCATCAAAGACTCCACCTCCTGGATGGCGGCCAGATCACCATGGCTACACTGGGCTCGAACCAGTGACCTGATGGAGAGTGGTGTAGGCTGCATGTCCTTCTGTACCATGGACCTCAGCTCATCCAAGGCATCTGGGGAGGAGGGGTCAGTTACCAAATGAGTCTTGCTCGCT
Source organism: Paraplagusia blochii (assembly GCA_016785265.1). Lineage (NCBI taxonomy): Eukaryota > Metazoa > Chordata > Actinopteri > Pleuronectiformes > Cynoglossidae > Paraplagusia > Paraplagusia blochii. Next base: position 185,946 of record JAFBJS010018060.1, on the reverse strand, counting down.
CGCTCGCACGCACGCACGCACGCACACATACACGTACCTTGGAGCCGGTTCTTTTTGCTGAGGGTGATGATGAGCATTGAGTTGGCCAACTCACTCAGACTGAAGTCTGGTAGACAGGATGCAGCACTGGGGGGTGGGGTGGGGGTGGGGGAGGACAACCATGGATTAGTTCAGTGAAAAGTACAAATAGTTCCTCCTCCTCTCCCAATCTGTTAATCTTAGTATAATCTGCTCTACATCAATCTGTGCAGATTACTCCGAACCCTAGTTTTCCTCCAGTTTGCACCCCCGCCCTAACCATCCTCACACCCCTGGACCCTGCCCCCAGCCCTCTGTACTCACATGTCCTTCACCTCCATGGCCTGGTCAAGTTCTCCTTTGGCCAGGAGAGAACAGATGATCTGGTCATAGGAGGAGCTGAGGTTCAGAGGGCAGTCTGGGCTGAGGAGGAGCTGACAGGCCTCTGAGGAGGGCAGACGAGGAGAGAAATCTTTATGCCAATCCATGAAGGAACGGAGTCTGTTATAATCAGCAGATAGTTGTTGAAACACATGAAACGGAGCCTCCAGCCTCAGCCTCCTCAGGTCTCCACAGGACCACAGCATCGAGCACAGGGGGCATCTGTCCCCACATGTCAAATCACATGTCATTTTTCACCTCGCGGAGTTAAAAAGGTTTAGAAGGAGACATTTGGCTTTGTCTGGGTGTGGTAGAAGAGGCACTGAACAAACAAGAAGTTGAGTTGGCACAGCAAAGAAGGACAGACGGACAGGAAGCACCGATAATTGACTAGTTTATTACTATAATAATCTACTCCTACAGACCCTGGACCTCTGGACTGACCTGTGGTCTTGCCCTTCTTACACAGGTCCAGAAGACGTGCTTGGAGGTTCCTGGTTCTGCCTTCAGAGAACTGTGGTTCCGCCGTGACCTGGCTTCCATCTTCACCACAACTGTCTGCAGTAGAACGTTCTACATACCATGACTGTGAGGAACAAAAGGACAGAACCTGGTGAGACGGAGACTCCTGACACCTGTCTGTCTCTATGTCTATCTGTGTGTGTGTGTGTTTGACACCCAACTGCCTTCACTCTCCATTTCCCCTTTACACGGGGGTTAAGATGTATCAACGTGGGGCAGCTTAGGTTCTATAGCCCTGGGGCAAAAGAGAGCCTGTGTGTGTGTGTGTGTGTGTGTGTGTGGACATGGCATCCAGGGTCTCTGTGGTCACCAAGTTTGTTGCATCAGGGAAGAAGATCACATCCCGTCACGTCAAGCTTCATTGTGGAGATCCTGACAGTTCTTTTGGTCCTTCTTTGGATTCTATACCTTCAATTCTGCAAATTACTTTTCTTGTTCTGTGCAACTCTGACAGGACAGAGCAATCAGCCAACCCCGCACTTGCGAGCAGGTCAGCATAGTGTTCAACTAAAGAGGACCAGATTTTCCGAGGTTGAGAAATGTTCAAAAAGTGAAACTCAACAATCATTCTGTTCGTTTACATGTTATTTTTGGTGGTGCATTGTAGGAGTTTTTACACAGGTAAGAAAAAAGTTTGTGGCTCGGAACAAGTTGAACGGGGACAGCGAGCTCGGACTTACCTTTAAGTCCCGGGCTGAACAGGAAGTGTGAGTTTTATTTGTGAAGGTTTTAATAAGAAATAAACTCTAAAACAGATGTTTAAATATGGATGTAGTCAGGAGGTGGCTGCTGCACAGCCGCCTGCAGCATGAATTGATAATCACATCTTCCACTCTCTAATTCTATTCCTGTCCAATGACATAAATGGACTGCGAGGCTGTGCTGTAATGTGTGTTTAAGCATCAGTGCTGCATGGCTGCCTGTTTTGTTTGCCCCCAGGCTCTTTTAGAAGCCCCCAGCTCCTGCCTCATCTCACCTCCTGGTAATTATTCCTTTGAATAACACATCAGTCAAATGAGTGTCATGGGTTTGTGCAGGTTATGGAGGCAGACGTGATTTCACCTCAGGCAGCTCAAAGGGCACCTCCCGGCCATTCCCTTCTAGAATGTCCGCCAGCAGACGTAGGGTCCTCTCCCTCGGAATCACCGTGTCCTCCTGCATCTTCAGCCACACCCACTCTGCCTTCTCCCAGTTGTTGGATTTTTCTGTGAAAAAAAAAAAGGATGGATGAGCTTTGGCTCCTAACCTACCTTCAAGTCTGCAGACTGACCAAAGACAGGGCCTCAGCTTAGATTTCATCATGGAAAAGTTGGTGAATCCAGAAACACAGACCAGTTTGTGTGTATGTCAGTGTGTACAGGCAGGAAACCTAGCGTGTTTCGTTGGTACCTCTCGACGTGCCAAAAGAGTGCACATAGGGAAAAGACAAACCAAAAATGTCCACAAATATATTTAAAGAGGCCTTGAGTCCCACCATCTACACACAAACTTAACATAAGGACGAATGAACCGTCCAAACACTGTGCTGCATGTGTGTGTGTGTGTGTGTGTGTGTGTGTGTGTTTAATGTATAATGAGGGAAAAACAAACTCACGGTATAAACGTAGCAGGTAGTAGAACATCTCATCTCTGTCACACTCAAACAGCTTAGACGTCATGTCCACCAGCTGCTCCAGGGCCTCCACCTTCACACCAGCAAACAGTTTGTCACCAACGATACAACTTCTTTTTTCCTGTCTTGCTGTGAGTGCCTTTACCTTGTTATTAATAATGCATTTCTCTGCAAACCACTGCAGACGTGAAGCCTTGGCCCTCAGTCCCGGAGTCTGTGAACAGGAAGGAGTGACTTTGGACAAAATAACAAAAGCACCAAATCTCTCCATGTAGTTCATCCCTTAGCAGACAGAAGAAAATTTATTCATTTACGCCACAGAAACTATTACATCTCAGGATGATCAGAATGACATCACACATCCTGTGATTGAACTGCGTTGATCTGCCTGATAGGACACAGGTTTGTCCTGTCCACTGGACTAAGACCGGGCTGGAACTGAACTCTACATCACATTGGACCTCATATCACGGCACCAGCGTACAGTAGATGGTGTGTAGACGTCATCATGGTGCACGACCAGGTACGACCTGCTACGTACCTTATACTTCAACCTGTCATTTATAGCCCCCCCATCATACCATGTGCATAACCCTCCATATGCTTTTATCATATTCTGTTTATAGCCCCCATTCATTATGTGTACTATGTAAATCAGTTAAACCATGCTAAGCCAATCAGAGTCCTTGGGCTCACACACACACACACACACACACACACACACACACACACACACACACACACACACACACACACACACACACACACACACACACACACACACACACACACACACACGCACACACGCACACACGACGCGGTACAGCAGCACAGCCCCACAGGTAAGACGACGGCAAGCGGCAAGTTGAGGTTACAATAAAGATCTATTTTGTTTTTATTGTAATGTAATGTGAACGTATAACTTATTTCCAGACTGTAATTGCTTCACTCTCTCACATCTCTAACCACGCCTCCTCACACTGGGAAACATGAACCCTATAACTGCTGTATAAAAACATTATAACCTACAGAGCACAACACTAAACTGTTTAACCCTTTATAGGGCACTCATTGAAATACTATGAAATTAAAAAAAAAACTACTTTAGACTGTTGTTGGAGGACACAACCACAGATTATTCCTTTTTACAGTATTTTCAAAATATTCCATGGTCTTGGAGAAAATCCAAGGAAATTAAGTTACTGTATTTGGTTCCTCGCCCTTTGGTGGTAAAAATATGTTTATGTAACATTTACAATAAAAACACCTTTAAGATGAAAGGAACATGTATGTTTCACATTAGAGCATCAGTTTTAGAACATACTGTAAGTGCCTTCAACCAATCAGCAGGTACACTCTAGGTACCTGCTGATTGGTTGAATGACAGAGTCATGTGATCTGTTGCGATCTCTTCTAAATGGCTGAGTGAGGACCACATGGTTCTTGACCTCACTGAGGTAGAGGAAGGGGGCCATTTGTAAAGGGTCACTTGCCCTATAAAGGGTTAATGTGTTTTTCAAAGTAAAGTAACTGGTTATTTTTATAATTTAGTAACTAATAACGTAACTAGTTACATTTTCAGAGCAGTAACTAGTAAAGTAACAAGTTACTTTTTTAAAGTAACTTTCCCAACACGGCTGACATGTAACAGGGGGAGAAGAGCTGGATTTAATCTGAAAAAGCATCAACGTGGTTCACTTCTCACTGGATTTTCTCCTCATGGCATGAGAGGGTGAAGAGTTTAGAAAAGATGAGCTTGGTCATTCCTGCCCTGGTAACTCTTAAGCTCCAGCCCTCTCTGTCTTTTTCCCTCAGTTCTCTCTATAATCTATTATCTTCTTACTCTGAACTGAAATGTTTTCCCCCCTCCATCCTTCTGTCTAATCTTCTTACAGACGCACGATTCCGTCATTTGGCAAAATTATGAAGCCAAACTGAGGCTTTGAACACGCACTGAGGTGGTCACCGACAAAAACATGGACACACAAAGAAACAGACTACACTGGTCCCCCCCCACACACACATCTAGTTGTGATGATTTCATAGAAAACTGTTCACCTTTTTCTATCATTACATTTAATTAGCTGTGATGAAGCAGCTGCCAATTAAACCAAACACCACCTACACAGTAGGTGTGTGTGTGTGTGTGTATCCACTTGACTCCCTGGAGCACTGAGAAGTATGTGTGTGTGTGTGTGTGTGTGTGTGTGTGTGTGTGTGTGTGTGTGAGAGAGACTGCGGGTGTGCTGCTAATGGCAGATATGATATCAACAACGGCTCCAGGAATCACTGATAAGCTCCTGGTTCTCTGACTGAAACACATGGCCTCAGATTTGGTTTTTGGATTTAAGCTTCATCCATATTAACACAGAACAAATGTCCATCTAGGAATGAACAACACATCTGTGTGTGTGTGTGTGTGTGTGTGTGTGTGTGTGTCTGTACCTCAATAATCTTCCTGGCTTCCTTATATTGACCTGCACCCAAAAATGCAAAGAGCAGATCGTAGAGTGCATTCATCTCGCCTTTCTTCTCCGTCTCAAAATCAATGGCTGCAAAGAGAACCATATTAGGAAGGAAGGAAGGAAGGAAGGAACGAAGGAGGATGGTGGGAACTCTTTTTGACATTTGCGTCCCCAGATCTTGTGACCGTATTCCATTCAGATGTGACCAGATTCTAAATCAGGTGATAGATCAGGTGGAGAGTTCCAACCAGGATGGAACTCTCACTCTGCTCTTCTCTCACACTCACTCACAACCACAGACACTATTGTCTACAGAGACACGAAAAATCTGATGTGACCGGGAACAAAGGCCATTCTGCAAGTTGTGAAGAACTTTCCTCAGGCTGCTTTGGAGAGACCACAGCAGAGTGGCTCAGCGTCATGTTGTCCAGGCTCCTTACTCGTTATTAACTTGGACCATTACAAACTTTCAGATTTTCCAGAACAAGTCCAGAACTGAGGGGCAGAAAAAGAGTGTGGACAAACCTTTCTGCAGAAGTTCTTTCTCTCCATTTTCTACCAAACCAACCAGGATGTCATGAATCCGTGGGGAGACTTGGTAACGATGCTGACACTCCATGGCCATGTCCAGAGCCCCGGACAGGTCCTTCCTGATAGAGGGAGGGAGAGGGGGGGTGTCAGGTGTAATCTTTGTGTCAGTGAAGAGTGAAGGGTTTTAACCCCTTAACCTCCTGTCCCAGAACTGTGACCTACGACAACAAAGCTTCTCTTTAAATTCATGACATCGGACCTTTGACCACCGTCCATCATTCTCCAGCCAATCAGAGTCACACCTGTCTGTGACACTAATGTTTCTCTGGACATGCTTTTAAAGAGAAAGCACTGCCACAGATAAAAGGACTCTGATGAGTTTTTAACCCCCTGCCCCCATCTCCTCTTTTGTCCTCTCAGCTCCCTTCAACCCTCATCTCACCCTCTGTCATTACCCCTCCTACACACACGCACACGCACACACACCTTCCTTTTCTCTTAGTTTTTTTTTGTCCCAGTTCTTCTCCCTGATGGTTTATTCCTCTTTCCAAACCCAAATGCACCATAGGAATAAGTATAGTATATATATAGTAAAGTATAAAAGTATATTATACACAGACACACATATATACATATATGTATTAGGGGTGTGCAAATTAGTCATTATGTGTGTCTAATGGATAATGAGGGATCGGTTATTCGTCTGTGACCTACACGATCCGATTGCACTGGTACAAAAAGCCAGTACAGTAAAAGGGTCCGATGGTTTGGATTTTTTCACGTGGATCGGTTTCCTGCTTCATGGCTCCGCTCACATGACGTTACACATGGGCGAGACTTTGGCCTCTGCCCACTACAGCGGTGAGCCTAGACACATACGTATATACACATCTATTCACACATGTCTGACTGGAGGTTGTGTTTCTTGGGGTGTGTGAACTGTGACCTGGGCTGATTTGATTGGAGTTCAGGTTGAGTTGAGTTTTTACACTGCTCTGAGCAACATGGCAGACAACACAGGCAAAACTTACAGTGTTTCTCATTTAAAATAAAAGGTTTGGACTTCATTTGTTTTTTAAAGAAGGATGGAAAGATAGAAAAAAGCAATGCGATTTGCCGACTCTGTAGAGCGACAATCAAATACACTGGAGGTCCAACAAACCTTAGCAGTCACCCAGAGAGACGGCAGAGTGGGACTGATGACTAGGTGACGCTGGCACGGCAGGAACCACCAGTAGTCAGAGGAACGGACAGAATAAAATACAAACGTTTTTTCCAACCGCTGTTCGGTAATAACTCTGCAAAATCCAAGGCAATAACGAAATCTATGGCTAGTTATGTTGTGACAAACAATGTCCTGTGAGACAGTCTGGTTACAGGAGTGCTGTCTACAGCTAAACCTTTAGGCATGGATTTCACTAAAATATGTAGAGAGTCTCCTGATCCTGATATACTTGTTAATGGAGATAAAATACTAATTGTCAATCAGTATAAATATCTTGGGTTAATATTAGATTTACAGCTCTGCTTTAAAGCCCATACTGACAAATTGTGTAAGGAAAAAAAAAGTTAAATCTTACAAATGTTCATGCAATTCGATGGTAGATGCCAGATGAAGCTGAAAAAAAATCCTTAATTGTAAAAAAGTGTTTTCATCTGTATATGTATTGTGTCCTTCTTGCCTTTTTACAACGTGGCCAGGGGAACACAGATGAAACACAGATGAAAACTAACTAACAAATGTCTTGCACACAACCAAATTGGACCTCTGTATTACCCATCAACAGGGGGCGGCTTTGAGCACCTCATTGGTATCTCTGCAGCCGGTGGACTCAAACATGAAATCCTCTGGACCCTAGCCCACTTCTTTAACCACTAAGCCACCAATGCCACTGTCTTCATGCATCGTCCATTCACTCACCAAGCATTTCTTCCATTATTGCTCATTTACGGTGGCTCCAAACAGTGAGCGTTCAGGACGTAAAGGCCGGCAGTGCGGGGCCTATTACGGGCTGTCAAGAGCTAATCTGCCTGAGAAGTGTTCATTAAGTCATTAGCACTGACGCCACCATGAGGTGGGTGCAGGAGAGAATGATGCCTGCTTTGTCCTCTCATCACTTCTCCGGTCTCCCTCCTCCTAACCTGTCTTCCTGACAGAGTAAATGAGCAGAAAAAGGTTGGAACGTGAACCAAGCCAGAAGAAACTCTCCTGAAGCCTCCTTTGTTTCCTGACTACACTGTCGTGTTCATGTTCACCACAGCTGGACAGGTGCACAGTGTGTGTGTGTGTGTGTGTGTGTGTGTGTGTGTGTGTGTGTGTGTGTGTGTGTGTGTGTGTGCTGACCCCCGACCACACACTGTGGCCCTTTGTTAAGTCCAGTAATTAGTGCTGTGTACATAATTTACATGCAAATGACTTGATGAAAGCCGCTCATGTAAACAGAAGAGACACGCACGCACGCACACACACACACACACACACACACACACAGAGACAGACAGACAGACAGACAGACAGACAGACAGACAGACAGACAGACAGACAGACAGACACAGAGAGAGAGGACACTTCATCCATGGAAACACATGACCACACCTGAAGTGGAAACCAAAGCCACAGGATTCAGGTCTGGACTCAGGTAAAGTGATTCAGGAGATGATGTCATTATGGCTTAGGACTCATCGCCTTGAAGACCAATGCAAATGTATCATAGTGACCTAGTGTCACCTGGTTCTTACCTGTTCAGGTAGATGGTGACCAGGGGTGCACACAGACTGCTGGTGGGCTTGGCCAGGCCCAGAGATACCATGGCGTCCAGCAGCTGCAGGATGACGTGGGCCTCGCCCTTGGTGACCAAGTTGTTGAGGGTGTGGAAGAGCAAGGAGGAATGGGCGTCAGTGAGCACCACCTCCTTCTGTTTCATCTCTGCCAGGAGGTCCAGAGCCTCTGAGACAGAAGAGTGGACAGAGCACAGTCACTACACCCCCCCCACCCTCCCTCAGAGCCTGGAGGAGTAAGGGGGAGTAGGAGAACAGCTGGAGGAGTAAGGGGAGGGGGGGGGGTCCAAGAGGAGGTGATGAAGGAGGAGGAGTTTGAATCTGATCAACAGCCACTTTAGTTAATTCCATGAGGGGAAAACAAAGCTGCATTACAGCAGCCTCCTGTGCCCAGTAGGGGGCGTGATTGCAGCCTGTATAATGCCAACTGAGTTCTAATTGCTACTTGCAGTTTTCTAAATGAGACTACAATTAGAAGACCTCTACAATAGGGCAGTGCTTTTTACTGCAGCCACGTGGAAAGCACTTGTGGGGCTAAATTATAGGTATGTGGCAACAAGCACCCCTCCTACTACCCCCCGCCCCCAACACATACACCCCCTCACCCCAGTGAGACCCCTGTCAGATGATGAGAGGTGGATGGCATGGGTCCAGGCTTTTACTGGGCTGTGTTTCCATCCTGGCAACAGGAAAGGGTGGATGGTGCGTGCGTGATCAGTGAGTGAAGTCATTACGATGCTTTAGCCTGTATTTAGACAGCTGCTGACAGGCTGACAGTGATATGGCTGCTCCACCACAGATCCTAATCTGCACAGCTGCAGTATGGTGGAGGAAGAGGAGGCCCACTCATACACACACACTCTGGACAATGTCGCAAAGTTCAGTCAAACGTGGACATGAATGAAATGATGGGCTGTGAGGACAGAGCAGGAGAGTGGAGACAGACTGTCTCTCCCTCTCCCTCTTCACATCCAGCCGTATGAGGAACTGTCTGTCCATTGGGCACTTTTGTCCAAAGTGACATACAAGGACATACATGACAGTAGGGGTTGTAGGAGCCATAGACAGTCAGTGTACAAGTCCCTGCTCCTTCTCCTCCTCCTGACGCACAGGGGAGTAGAAAAGTACAAGTAAAGACAACAAATCAGAGGCAGAATATGGAATGGGAGGGGGGCGGAGCACAAGGTTAAGAACAACAACAACGCCAAGAGCCATGATCTTCAGCTGAGAGAGTAGGCTGAAGGTGGAGGCAGGGTTAGTCATGTGCACTAATGTGGCTGACAAGCAATCTCGCCACTTTCAGTGTCCCCCATACCCTCACCCCCACCTACAGACACACAGAGTTGGTGTATCCACCAGTGACAGAGTGTGACCCTCTGTAGAAGACTCACGCTGACCTTCTGGGTCATTATCATTAACAGCAGCAGCTTTCAGTCCTCGGATTTCCCCTCAGAAAAGGAGGACGGGAAGGTGGAGGGTGGACAGACCAACACCTCCGGGTTCCACAACCAGATGTCTGGCCTCCTCCATCTTTATTCTTGGAAATGTTTCTCAAAATGTTATGGAGTATCTGCCTGGCCTTCAAGGGGCAGTGGACCACCAGTGGACCACCAGCGGACCACCAGTGGGTGACCGGTGTTTTATACCGTTGAAACATGGAGTGGCTGAGAGTGTGTGAGGTTGGAGGTGACTTACCCTCGACTCTGCCACCACTGGAGAGCCCCCTGACCAGTGAGAGGTAAACTCTGGCCTCCAGAACCGCAGACGGATCCTTCTGGTCCCTGCAGAGATGAGGGTCAGATCACCCAGTTCTGTGTGTGTGTGTGTGTGTGTGTGTGTGTGTGCTACACTCACATCTCTCTCTTCAGGTTCAGCGCCTCTTCAAGGTGGTCGTGACGACAGCATGCTCGGATCAGGACATTGTATATGTCAGACGTCACCTGGTCCTGGTGCTGCTGCTTCAGCTGCAGGGCATGTTGCAGGTTCTGAGTGGAGAAGAAGACACCTAAGCTGGTCAAAGGTTCAAAGCCTAAGATCTAACTTGTGTGAAGCTGTCACATCGCACCTCCTGGTCACACAGAGCCACCATGGTTCTGTACAAGGTTCTTCCAAAGGGTTTATTGGCTGCCTCCAACTGAGCCATCTTCTGCTCCAGGACCAGGGGGTCACTGACCTGAGGGAGGGGCGGGGGGGGGGTTAAACATTTGTAAATGGAAACAAACTGACCCCCTACACACCTCCCTATGCACTTACAGCTGCTGTAGACTGGTTAGCCTCCTGCTGGTGAACCAAAGCCATCACATCCTAAAGAGACAACGTAGTGTAGGGGTTCAAATCCTTAGTAGTGACAATAGGGAAAACAACAATAGTAGGAGCTGTCTACCGTGGTGAGCTCTGGGACATGGAACTTCTCCAGAAGATTCCTGATTCCTCTGTAGGTGCTGAAGGGAATGTTGACATTCTGGAGAGGGGAAACATTGTGGAATGTCAGAGCAAGTCAACTGATGATGACCACAGTGTATGTCCCAGCTCAAAGCCGCAAACAGGCCTGTGTGTGTGTGTGTGTGTGTGTGTGTGTTTTCCTACCCGAGCCTGGAGCTGCTTCAGGTACGTCCTCAGTTTGTCCTCACTCTGCTGCAACTCCTCCTCTGTCATCCTCTCAAAGAAGTAGTACAGAAGGAACGATGCAGCTTCTGGACAGAGTGAGACACACATTTAATTTTTAAAACACACAGACACACACACACAGACACACAGACACACACACACACACACACACACAGACTCACACACAGACACACACACAGACACACACACACACACACACACACACACACACACACACACACACACACACAGAGAGAGAGAGACAGAGACACTACCAGCTGGGTTGGAGTTTGGTCTTGTGAATCGTTCATCTCTGTAGATGAGCTCCGTCAGCTGGAAGAGACAGAAACACCGTCACAGTCGCTCCTGCTTCTCAATGTTGACAGAACAACAATGGATTGCTGGACTCCTACCTTTGCCATGCTTTCCACATCTTTAGACCTGCAGGGGACAGTAAAGGACAAGGCATGGGAAGTAGTGCATGGCAGCAGTGTAAGAAGACTGACTAGAACCAACAACAGTGTCAGGACTGGACCTCCTCCTCACCCCTAGAGGTCCCACCCTGGGCCTGGGGCCATATTTACTCATTTCCTAATCCATACGTGATAGGCATCAGTGGGAGGGACTGTGTGTGTGTGTGTGTGTGTGTTCTGAACCTGTCTCAGGTGACATAAACTGTCTTATCTGCTGCAGTGAAGCCAGTTGCCCTGATCGTCCAGTCAGGAAATATACAACAACAACAACCTGCAAGTTTTTGGGGTGGGGGCAAACTCACTGTTTGAAGGCCTGGATGAGGCTAGTGCGAAAAGTGGTTTGATTGACCGCAGGGTACGAGGGGTCTGACACTGGAAAGAAACACAGCACAAGTGAAGAACAATCAGAAGAAGCTCCATGGCTGTGGAGCAGCAGCATCAGAACAGAACCACATGAGAGCAAAACTTACACAGGGTGTAAAGTTGGGCCAAGTCGTTCATGTCCAGGGAGTGGACGTCAGTAGTCAGTAAAGCCTCACAGTCTCCAAGGACGCCAGCATTCTGGCCATTAGAGATGAGAGGTTAGAGAACGTGGTTCTCTTTAGAACTTTAAGAGCAGAGAAAAGGACAACAGCGTCCTCACCATCAAGGCTTTTTTAGCTGCTTTTCTACTGGGAAAAAGTGGCAGGATGAACGTGTTTAGCATGTCAGCGTCTGGAGACAGACCCAGGTCTTGCATCTTCTTCAACACCTCCAACATCCCTACAACCATAGGACACCACAGAGGAGAAGAAGAACAAGGTGTTCATGAAGATCATGGTCAATATTAAAGAGTTTCTTTAGGCAGCTGAAACATCTAAGTTTTTTTTTTTCATAAAATGTTACACTTCTCATCATCAAGAGTCTTCTTCAGTTCTGAACTGAAGAAAGGTCTTGGGTGAGAGGAGAAGAAAAAAAAAACGAATGTTTCATCTGCCTAAAGAAACTCTACAGGCAAGAAGAGAATAGAGTTAACTACTCAGAGCCACTGACCAAGACCAACTGCCTCACTGTCCCTGTCCCTGTCCTAGCTGGTTGACTCAAGTCTACCCCACTACCTCTGCTGATCTCTACACACAGCCGCCTAATAATTATTCTAACTGCTCATTGGATGTGCAGCAAAACTAAGGATATTCCTCAGAGCGCCCCCTGCTGCCACAGACAGGTATACTGTGTTTGTGTGTGTCACCTGCGACACTGCTGTCCTTCAATGCTTGAACGAGGAATGGACAGAAGTAGTGTGGCCTTATGGGAAGGTTCTGCAGTTTCATCAGCTTCATCATCTCCAAAGACAAATCTGTTGAAGATAATAGTCACCCACAGGTGGCTTCACACAGTCATATGATAACTCTCAGGTGATAATCTCACAGCACCGTACCAGTTTTCTTATCCTCCAGAGCACAGGACAAAGAGAAGGTCAGCGGTGCAGCGTGCACACCTCTGTCACCAAGTTCTTGACAGTAACCCTGGATGGTGGCCAAAGGCTGAGAACAGACACCATGAAGTTCTTCAACACCAGCAATAATAATAATAATAATAATAATAATAATAATAATAATGAGCCTCTGCAACCGAGACAGGCTGCTCACAGGAGGTACCATTAGGAATACGTGGTTCTTCTGGGAACCACATATTCATAGGACTCACCATTACCACCGACCCAATCAGGTGGGACAGTGGTAACGGTCAGACAGGGTGTAGTACTGTAGCAGTACCGCTGGTTCAAACAAAACAGCTGGAGTTAGGTTGAGCTTTACCAGATCCATGTTCACGCAGTGTTTGAGGAAGAGGGATGACAGGAGGGTTGAGTTCCGCCGCACGTCGCCTGCTGCCCCCTCAGTACAGAAAGTCTTTAGGATGTGGAAACCAGTGTCATGGTAACCCTGAGTGACGAGGCTCAAACACAGGTTCATGGTATCTGCAGGAACACAAGTGGAGTGGAGATGATCCTGGGCCTCAGCAATGTTCAACAAGTGTGTGTGTGTGTGTGTACCTGGAAAGCTTCCGTGATTAGGCTTAAAGAGCTCAACCAGGTGAGGGACGTGCTGCTGGTGACCCGCCCTGACCATGCTGTGAATGACCTGGGCCACATCTCTATGGGTAAACTCACAGTCTGTCCTCTCTGCTTCTAATAAGGTCTGACACAGAGGAGTCCAGAGACAAAGGTTAACAGAAACATTTGTTCAAAAGAAAAAACACACACACACACCGAACACACACACACCGAACACACACACACCGAACACACACACCGAACACACACACACCGAACACACACACACCGAACACACACACACACACACCATTTTCAGGCTTTCCAGATCTACATGTTCTGCGTAGGCACTGAGAAGAGCCACGTAAGTGTCAGTACTTGGGTCAAGCCCCGCCCCACGCATCACAGACAGGATGTTTTTAGCGCCGTCTATGTCACTGCACAAGGAAAAAGAACAGCAGGTTGGACCATCATTACAAAAATCTCATTAGAGAGAGGATTAAAAAGGGAAAACAGAGAAAAAAAATAATACCCTGCTCGAGAATGTCCTGTCACTAGAGAGTTGAAGACCGTCTCAGTGATGGGGAGGTCTTTAGTCTTCATGAAACCCAGGATGGTACTGGAAAAACAGAGAAGATCTTCTGACATCTTCACTGCTCTACCTCCACCTGAGCATTGTTCCATCTGATTCATGTCTGACATCCAAAGATGTTGACCACACCTGGTAAATCCTCACTGGTTCTCACTGGCATGCTTACCCACTTCATTATTCAACCATATTAAAGGTCCCCAACACCTGGGTCGTGGACCAGCACCAGGCCGTGCATCAACTGGTAGCGGGTGACAGAGAAAGAATTCCTAACTGACATTATTTCAATTTTATTTCTGACCTGCTCTGCTCTGAAGGTGATGTTTCTGTTCAGACCCACTTTACCATCTGTCTGTGACTCTGACTGATCCAGGTCCAGATGGTTGACTGGGACACTGGTCTGACCTTTATCCACTACCTTCTTTCAAAGGTCTGCTCCAGCCACTATCACACAATACACTAGCACTAAATTGATAGCAGACAGAATGAACCAATGTGTTTGAGCTCAGAGATCCAGAGAGGGGATTGAAGAAGAGCCAAGCGCTTCTTCAGACCCCTCTCTTGTCTTTTCACTGGTCTGTAGTCATTGCCTCTTTGTTGTCCTAATCCTAACTTCTGGAATTCTCTGATGCCAAGTTAAAATTTTAGCTACTGATTTGGGAAACATCGGCTTCACCATCTCTGCCAAGAGTTGACGCACGCCTTCTTACCTCGCTCCCTCCATGTCTCCAGTTTGACAATAGGCGGCGATCAGTCTCTGGTAGGTCACCTGGAAGAAAACACACGACAGTCAAACCACACACTGTGACCATGGTATGATGTCACAGCCAGTTAACCACACAGAGCCCGGAGGGAACCTTTAAAACCTCAACTCATTTGCGCCGAGGGCAGAATAAATGGGACGTGAAGGGCTGTGGTAATGGTTCCACTGGTTCCACTGGTTTCAACCTACAGATCACATTTCACCTGCTACTCCTTGACCTCGGTCGGCAATACTCACCCTGTTGGGCTGCACATTAGCTTCTTCCATCTTATCCAGAAAGTGGGAAGGAGAAAAGAGAAAGTCGTTCTGCAGGTAAACCTTGAGCAGTGCGTTGTAGTGACTGACATCGAACTTCACACCTGCAGATGTCAGCGTCAAGATACAGTGACACGACTGAAGTAAGACCTGTCAGGAGTGACATCTTCACATCGCGTTCTTACCCAAATCCTGCAGCTTCTGCCACACTTGGTGGGCCAAGGCGGTGCGCTCCTCCAACCGAACCTCTGGCAGCAATGAGCCACAGCTGCGCAGTAAGAGCAGAGCCAGGTTTCCACTGGGATAACCTTGAACGAGAGAGGAGATAAGAGGCAACAGATGAAACACTGGCCAACTCAGTCATTGCTGTGCTGACAGTGAGCTGTTTCCCAGAATCCTCTGCTGCATTACCTGTCCTGCAAATATCATGGAAGATGCTGAGCAGCAGTGTCTTGGTGATGCGACCCGTTTTCCTCACGGACGTGTCCAGCCTGGTCAACGATGAGTCAAACTGCCGAGACAGCACATCGCTTCTGCTGCTTCCATCTTCTCTCTCATCTGCTTCTACAGCATAGGCACGGCCACAGCCCACAGGAGAGGTCCACAGCACACTGCAGAACCAACGCAATCATCATCATCATCAACATAGACTGGCTGAGAGGATCTAAGGGTTAACAACAGGCCTGACTGGACAGACTGACTGACTACTATGACGACGACGTCAACACAGTCTAATATCATCGCCACATTACGGAGCGCTGTCGATCAACAGAGCTGTTTCCTGTTACCGCCGCTCTTTTAGTGACGTTATTCTCTTTCTTTTTTACAAACACACACGTGTGTGTGTTATTGGTTCCAAACGAAGGAACCGCGGCATTGAGACGACATTGATGTCCAATGACCTCCCAGCTCACGCGTGCTTCACCGCTTCAACAAGCTAGGCTCAAATGCTAACTCCTCACCTGCCGGGGCAGTTTCTTAACGCGGGGCTGATGGATGTGGACAAGGCTCCGTTCCTGGTTCCGATGGCGGTTCCGCTGGAGAGCAGGCGCGGAGTCGTTCCAGTCCCGTTGGCCCCCTTGATGTGACGCAAGCCACAAGGTGGAATCCGTAGCAGCCGGTATGATCGCAGGAGCGCAGCCATGTTTACTTTGACAGAACCTAGGGACACATGTGACACGTGACGTAAGGGAATTATCGCGATATTTAGAGAGGTGAACGCGTTTTTGTCAGAAGAGAGGAAGCCGGAGTCGCTATGGCTGTGACGCCTGGTCTGTAAATACAGTAGAATGTATTCTTTTTTTTTTTTAAATTCAATGTATTCAGAATTTCAAAGGTTTTTTTTTGCCCTGACATACAACTATTGTCCCCGCTGTAACAATAGTGACTCTCTTTCAACCATCACTGAAGAACTCTTCAAGTTGACAGTGGCTAACATTAATACGTGCAACTGTATATTAAACTTTTTTTTCTTCAAGTTTTACATTGAAATTCATTCTTTTTTAATTCGTTGCCGATGTATTTGAGTGAGGTTAGGAATAGAAGTGAGTAGTGAGTGAGAGAAACAAAAATGTCAGAATACTTTATTATCCTGCTGACACAGTTTGAATTGCATTAGACATTTACCGAGCAACTTTACACTTGATTGTTCAATAAAGGATTAATTCACTAAACCTGAGCTACAATCCAAATGTGGCCGTGCACAGAATGTTTGAATGCCCTGTATAAAATAATTATGGTTCTACTGCTGCGCAACATCATGACAAATAGATCACTTGCACAGTTCAATTTATTTGGTCAAACGTGGACAGTCCTGGTGGGCTGACTTCCTGGATGATGACACTGTCGCCCCTTCTTTTCACCGTTTCCATGTGATGCTCTACTGTTACCCTTTCTTTCTCCAGGCCCTTTCTCACACTCTCTCTTTTTTTGTGTTCAATCCATAATTCAACAGCAGTTCTTTGAATCTCATGCTCATTTTCCAACACCCAGGCCTGAAAGAATTCACATTTTTTCCTTGCCAGGAAGTACCTGCGCCTTCTCTCCCCCTCCTCTTTAGGTAAGGCACTGCCTGCCTGTGAAAACTCAGAGCGAAGCTGACTGAGGGCAGCTAAACAGTATCCGCAGGAGTCTTTAGGATCTCTGCCTGACAGGATATGAGCCGTTCCTTCTAGAGCCCTGGCTGGAGCCCATGGATCCTCCCTATCCATGTATCCTTCACGCTGCATAAGGGCCTCAGCGGCAGCCACGGCCTGCTGGATGGAGGTGAACACTCTGCTGCAGTCGAAGGCTCCGGACAGCGCCAGAATTATGTCGCAGAAGTCAAACATCTGAGAGTCAGTGTCACCATTGAGCAAGGCCATTGTAAAAACATAGACAAAGATGGCATTGACCAAACTGAAGCATATGAGGGGGGAGGGAGAAGAACACAGGGAGCTTAACCTGGGTATTTTGGTAGAAAGTGGGGGCACATTGGAAAAGGCTACTGACAAAGTTTTGTCAGTGTTACACAGTTGTCCCTCTGAACCTTGATCACCTGGTTCTTTCACAACCTCCTTCTTCACCTCCTCCACCAATGTGCCTTCATAATGGTTCTCCCACCATGGTGTCCAGAGGGGAACAAGTCTGTCCAGAGCTCCAGACTTTGTCAGACCGATGAAGCCCTCCTTCTCTTCCTGACTAAGAATTTCCCATAATTCCTGCTCAGAGAGCTTGTCTACGTCCATTTGTGCAAGACGTTCTGCCAGGTCCAGCCTCCAGTGTGTCATTTCGTCTTCGTCCTCATCACCATCGTCTCCCATTTCTTCCAGCTTCCTTACAATAGCCTCCATGTCATTCTCATGCCCCTTCCCTGATTGTTGAAGCTCAGCCAACCTGGACAGTAGCACCATCACCTCCACCTTCTCTTCCAAACCAACAGCTGCTTTCTTCAACAAAGCCTCCATCCCCCCTGCTGTGTTTTCAGCCTGGCGTTTGAGCCGTACTAGAACTTCCTGTATGTTCTTTTTCTGGTCGGCGTCGGTTCTTCCCATTTCTTTCAGTTCTTTTAGAACGCACTCCTTGTAGAACTCTTCGGAGCAGGCGGAATGAGCCCGGCTACGGTAGCAATCGAGGCCGCAGTAGGGACGGTTACAGCGAGGACAGCTGTAGCAGGAGGCCTTACATTTACACAACATGCACAGCGCCCTCGTCTGGGCCGTGCTCTCTCCATCTGCGGACTCTGTGAGTACCGATCCACCTCCTGCTTCAGCCCAGTCCTCCTTCGGACCGATGTCGGTCAGGAGACGTCTGACCGACGGAGGAAGTCTGCGTCTGATTGGAGGGTTCATGCTCTCGGACCAATGGACGCAGGAAACACCGTGATGCGAGTGTGTGTGAACCCGACAGCGTCAACACAGCCGGCGGTCACAGCGACGAGTCCTTCACAGCGGAGCGACACGAAGGACAGCGCTGCGGCGTTCACAGTCGCTTCGGTAAAACCGTGAAATGACCGACGGGTGGTTGAAGACTCGACCAACCCACGCTTCACTCCCACTGCTACTGCCGTACTTTTCACCACTTGGACAACGATGCCGCCGCGTCGCACTTTGACGACGTCACAATCCTTCTTCTATGGCACGGTGTCGCGGTAGACAACAGGAATTCAGCAATGCCGCCCCCTTCCGTTGCCTCCCCCAGACCGGAAACAGTTTATCCGTGCGACAGTCTATCTCTGTGCCCAAAGCCCAATTACTCCCAGTCAGTCAGCATGACGACAGCATAGGCTGTTCTGGAGGGGGCCAGAAGAGGGCGCTTGACTTCCTAGCCATGTATAATTTGGGACTTTACTATGGCATATTTTTTACCTTCACTAAGCCCAACGCTGACCCTTGTCAGAGAGCTGAGGTCAACACTATGTAAGTGTCTGATTGATAGCAAGGTGAAGAAGAGCAGTCGAGCCAGTGGTCGTTGTCACTGTCACATCTGTTTGCTTCTAATTGGGGTGACAACACACCATCTGTCAAGGTGAATAACTACTCCCACCTCTCACACTCACCCACACACACTCAGACATTCATGATCTTCATCCATCACCTCTGAGTAAATCCAACTCTGTCCTCCATCACCGGTGAGTCACGGTGAAGACTGTCCTGCAGATCAGACACAGGGCCAGGGGCCAACGTTGTTATCTCTGGAAGAAGAGGAAAACTTGTCACGCTTCAACACCTGCACGCCACGCCACGCTCTCTGTGGTAAAGAGACCACACAAGTGGATGACTGCACTGACATGAACAGCAAGACGTAAACAACATGTCTTATTGCCCCCACCCCCAGTGTCTTTGGAGAACTGCCCCAAGGCATCAGGGTCAGTAATAAGAGTGAAACATCACTTGGTCAACATCAACACTAAACCTAACAGTGAAAATAAATGCCTTGACACAGAGGTGGACGACATCATTTTGACTAAAGTTACTCTGCTTGGGGTTGGTTTTGCTCTGGATCAAGATGCTGCTGCTGCTGCTTTGGTGAACGATGTCTTCCTGCTCGACTCTTAAGTGTTCCCAGAATCCCCTGGGTTACCCATGGATACAGTTTGCACAGTGAATTAGTTTGGATGGATCCCTGTCCTTTAGTCTCCTTGGCGAGGTCCTACTAGGTCCTTAGGTAACACTACTTTGCAGCCAGATGGAGCTATAATTCTTTGATCAACTATCCATCCGGGACTCTGGGCTATGGTGCAGCTGACCATTGAGTCTATGGGGCCTTAAGATTGGAAAAACTAGCAGCAGACCTTAAAAATAGTTTTGAACAGTGGATCGGCCTGTGACTTCATTCAGGGGTGTTTACTGAAAAGTCTGTGGCATTCTATAGCTGCCACTTGATGTTTTTATAGCCATGTGATCAGAAATGACATTTTACCATTATTACCCCCTTTTCCCCTTTTTCCCCCCCCCCCCCCCCCCTCCGCTCCCCCCTTCACTCCAGGGCCAAGTGTTCATGTGTGAATGTCGGTGGGGGGACACCAGGCTGGGTGGTAGTAATCTGCAGCTGCGCTCTTCCTACCCTGCCCCAGGGCACATCAAGGCGATGGAGATGATCGGGGACCAGAGTGAGAGAGACAGGGTAGAGGAGGAGACTGGGGGCGGAGGGCGTTTGAGACAAAACAGAGAAGACACAGTCTAAGCCATTGTTTAATCCCTTTAGTCTCGTTAATCTAATCATATGACATACTTTTTTTTACTCGTGCAACTTCATCCTGATTTGCCCGCAGAAGGAAAGACATTTTGTAATATTGCACACGTGTGTCTGTGAAGGACGTGAAAACAAAGCAATTGCTTGATTGCAATTTATACACAATGATTGTTTGGGGTCAACAAAGAAGGCTGCTCCACTGAAGAGCAGGCAACAAGCTGTCCAAGAGCTCTCGTGTTTGGAAAGCTGGGACAGAGCCTTCTTGATGAGCATGGAGGATCAAAACTCTGGTATTATACATGCTCTGTGTGCTCCTTGGACATGCAGTGGTGCAGCGGTGCAGTTTTACACTGACTGTAGCAGACTTTGCTCACCTTCTAGTGGTTGATGCTTTATAGTTATCTCCAATTCCATATCAACTTTGGAACCCATTTTGGTCCATGGAGGTGGAGCTTCAAGTGTCAGAAATCATGATTCAACTCTCTGAGAGTTCCACTGGACTTGTCAAACACTCGCACCTCATGTCCCAGTGTCATTTATAGAAATGGCACAATGGCAAAGTGGTTCAACCATGGAGTCTACAGAATTGAAGACCTGCTGTCAGACTGACTTCCCTGCCCCCACCCATCCTTTCCACCTTCTACAGTGGGAGCATTGCATCTTGGTCTGGTATGGGAGCTGCCAAGCCTCCGACTGGAAGTCTCTACAGACAGTAGTGAAGTCAGCTGAAAAGATCATCCCCCTCTGCCCCGTGATCCATTCTGACACAACACACGCCCAGAACAAACTGTTTTCTCTGTTGGTAGAAGTCAGGTAGAAGGTTCCGCAGCATCTGCTGTAAAACTCCCAGATCGAGCTTTGTAGTGAATGCTGTCTTCTCCAACAACACTTTCGTTGTCAGACTGATTGTTGTGTTTCTTTGTAATAACAATAAAGGTAGTCTAAGTCTAGTCTAAGGAAACGCGGTTCAAGTATGGTTTGAACGTGGTTGCGTCAGACTGACATCACTGACAAAACCTGTGACGGAACTTTACTCTAACCAATCGCGTTCTTCTAGTGTGTCCAATCAAGAGGAGGGAACAAAGAAAGAACCTCCCGCCCCCAACCGACGTCATCAGCCTAAGAACGCTTAGCATTAGCCACAGTTAGCTTCGTGCTTCTTAGCAGCGGTGTTTTGCTCTTCTTCCTCCGGCGGCCACAGTGAGGTCTGACGGACGGTCACGTCCTACCTCAGGGCTGAGGAAAGAGGCGAACTGGGAAAATGCTGGTGGAGCGGAGTCTCGGCTGAGTGACGGGCAACGGCCGAACGCGGAGGACACTTCCTGTTGGACACAGTAAGTGACGGAAGAGTTCCCAGCGACTGTTGGTCTCTGGGCTCTGACACAGGCACCAACCGACCGACCGCCCGCGCGTGCACGAAATACATGTAAATGTAAATATAAAGGAATCCTCATAACAGTAGTTAGTATCGGCGGATTTGGTTACTGGGCGTATGTGTATGTATGTGTGCGTGCGTGTGTGTGCGCGCGCTTTCACGTGACTAAAAGATTCCCATGAATATTTGCAGTTGTCTCTCCTCCAGTACCGTTGAGCACACGTGTTCAGAACCAACAGTTGGCGGCCCACGTCTTGTTCAATTTCCTTGTACGTAGAACGGAAGGCAGCTGCCAGTTCCGACTACAAATCCACCAGGAGGCGCCATCACGCACTCGTGTTGTCT
Organism: Paraplagusia blochii; assembly: GCA_016785265.1. Lineage (NCBI taxonomy): Eukaryota > Metazoa > Chordata > Actinopteri > Pleuronectiformes > Cynoglossidae > Paraplagusia > Paraplagusia blochii. The sequence goes on along the minus strand of JAFBJS010018060.1, from coordinate 164,028 downwards.
ATAAACAAAGCCAGAACTGGACTGTTGACATTTGTCTTTTTTCCGACCTGAAGTGTTACATAAGAGTGACCTCAGTGGCTGGAGTCTTTTCTCTTATTCTTTCATTTTATGTTGTCCTTATCGTCAGATCGGGCAGCATCTGAACCTCTGGGCCTGAGCCCAACCCTCAGCCAGTCGTTTTCAGCCGTGTCCATGCTTTAAAGTCGCCATGATCCCATTGTTGCTCCTGTTGTCGTCACTACGCCAGCAAAGAATTAAGATTGAATTTCTTTTTTTGTCATTGTGAAGTTGTGACAGACCACAGCACACAACGAAACGTCACCTCTGCATTTAACCCATCACCAAAGTCAGCAGTGTTCACCTTTTGAGTGCACCAGGGAGCTGTTGCGGTAGGGGGATTCAAACCGGACCACTAGGCCATTAACTTCCCCCTTGATGAGGTGCCAACTTGTCATTATGCTGTTCATAGTTTTGCCTCAAAAAAACACTGTTAGCTAAGGTAGCCATGAGCTAAGTTACCCCCGACTAAAGTCTTTAAAATAGATTTCAAAGGGTTTGTCACGACTCTCTCTACCTTCTGACGTTGCATTCCTAATTTGGACTTTGTTGAGGTTTTTTGTTAGATTGCTATAAATGTGCTCGTTTTGGATAGTTGCACAGACGCCATAACTTTATAACTACGTGATGAAAAAAACATTGTTTCTCAAAGTTCTGAATCTGCAAGTGGTTGCATGGACGTGGAAGGTCGAGTCTCTGATTCTGTGAGTGCGATCGGCAGAAAGTATTTGACCAGTCTGACTAGGAGGTGACCCATTCCTTGCCATCAGTGTCCAGTTTTGTGCACATTAACCAAGTAGCAAAGGTTAACATGAAGACTGACAGCCGGGCAGCAGTGGCATTGAGGCCATTATCTCAGACCATTCCTTAACACGCAGACTGGGACACCAAGGTGGTTCTGACTCTGGCTCTCTCCTCTGGTTCTTTCCAGATTAGGTGGAAGAACCATGAAACCACCCATGGATTGACACTAGGTGTGGCCAGAGGTGGCGCAGGGTCCTGTCCACTGTAGCCCGCCAAGGATCTTCAAAGGATCAAAGACCTCAACTGGAGACATTCTACCCAACCATCCAGACATCGGTCCACCATCATGTTGGTGTTGAGATCATTTGTGATGTCATGTGCAGTGACAGTAGTGACACCATCAAACAGATCAAAGATAAGCAGATAAAAGGACAACGTTGGCAGTAACAGGCAACAACCCGTCAAGCTTAGAAACATTTGAATTGGCTAACTCAAGTCAGTTGGAATCCTTATTGACTCAGGTAGGGTTTGTCTGTTCACCAGTCTCGTCTCATTGATGGACTACAACATGTGGCAAGCGTTAGAAACCCAATGACAGACTTTGTGAAACCCAATGACAGACTTTGTGAGCTACTTCTGTTCGGAGAAGTTTAACAAGTTAACATCCTTTTGGGCGTGCGAGGACCTTGACAGATCAATCGATAGATAGATAGATCTTGTGTCCCTGGGAGGAACTATGTTCATCAGGGTCAGTGAGTCGGACAGCGCCGCTGTTGCACAGGTGGATAACAAAAGAGACTCATAAAAGCCGAATACATTTTGGAAGAGATGATGAAAATAGAGTGTACAGTAAATCTTTGACCTACTGTATTTAGAGTCCTGTTGGTCCATGTTACAGTGAGCTGTTAAAATACCATGGACCAGTCGCTAAGCTGCTCATTTTAATAGCAGAGTCTAGACAAGTAACAGTCCCAGCCATCGTCATCTCCCTGTCCAGGAAGCCTCCACAGCCAACAGACTAAAAGGTTTTGTGCAAATCTAATGAATCTGCTGTGTGCACTTCACCTTCACAGCACACATGCGTAAGGCCTTTTAGAGAGTGGGAGGTGGCCACAAGGCCGTGTGAAACATTTGACTCCATCCTGTGGTCAAAGGCGGCCAGTGTTGACTCCTCTTCCTCTCTTCTCTCTCACAGCGAGCAGTGGCTCTTTGACGGACAGCCATGGGTGCCTTCCTGGACAAACCCAGGACAGAGAAGCACAACTTGCACGGCGAGGGCAACGGCCTGCGCTACGGTCTGACCTCAATGCAGGGCTGGAGGGTTGAGATGGAGGACGCTCACACAGCTGTGCTGGGACTTCCTGGTCCCAGTATGACTGACTGGTCCTTTTTTGCTGTGTATGACGGTCATGCTGGTTCCAGGGTGGCCAACTATTGTTCTAATCATCTACTGGAACACATAATCAGTGCCAGCCTTGGGACCAGAGGAGCGCAGGTCGGTTCAGACAGTTCCACAAGTGAACTCTCCGCACAAGCTCCTCCCTCTGTGGAGGCCGTGAAAAGTGGGATCAGGACAGCGTTTCTGAGGATCGACGAGCACATGCGCAGCTTTTCAGACCTTCGGAATGGCATGGACCGTAGTGGCTCCACCGCAGTGGGCATCCTCTTGTCACCTGACCACTTTTTCTTCATCAACTGTGGCGATTCTCGGGCCGTTCTTTTCCGTAACTCCCAAGTGTGCTTCTCCACGCTTGACCACAAGCCTTGTAATCCACGTGAGAGGGAGCGAATCCAGAATGCTGGTGGTTCGGTGATGATCCAGAGAGTTAATGGCTCGCTGGCTGTTTCTAGGGCCTTGGGGGACTATGACTACAAGTGTGTAGAAGGGAAAGGCCCCACAGAGCAACTGGTCAGCCCTGAGCCAGAGGTTTCCGATGTGGTCCGGGCCCCAGAACATGATCAGTTTGTGGTCTTGGCGTGCGACGGAATCTGGGATGTCATGTCCAACGAGGAGCTGTGTGACTTTGTGAAGTCCAGACTTGAGATAACTGATGACCTTGAAAGAGTCTGCAACGAAGTGGTGGATACCTGTCTGCACAAGGTGTGTACACGTTAGTCTCTCAGGCATGTCCTGTGTGTTTGTGCTGCAGAACCCGAATGCGTCAGAACCTTTTGACTCTTGTCACATTTCTTAAAATAATGAATAAATCTCAGCCGTCACGTACGTGGCCCAGCTGCCAGACAGAAGTGACGGCTGCAGTGGAAGCACATGAACACAGTAGTGACCTTATCCGTGACCTTTGGTGCTTCAGTATTAGTGACTCAACAGTGTCGGTGGCCAAAATACAGGTACTTACACACATTGTTGTTGACTCAATGTAGGGGAGTCGGGACAACATGAGTGTTGTCTTGGTCTGTTTGCCCAACGCACCCAAAGTGTCAGATGATGCTGTGAGAAGAGATGCAGAGTTGAACAGATACCTGGAGTCCCGAGTGAAAGGTGAGGAATAATTAGAAACATTGTCAAGATTTGGTCTCAACAAATTGACTATTCAGTGTTTTCAATTCTACTTTCCCTTGCGTCCTTATTTAGAGATGCTCTCTCAGGCAGATGAGGATGGTTTTCCTGACCTGGGAACTGTGACCAGGACCCTCTCCACTGATGGCCACATGCCCCCCCTGCCTCCTGGTGGAGGCCTTTATAGCAAGTAAGTGGTTCAGTCAGTCAGTCAGTCAGTCAGTCAGTTTTATTTTGATCAATGGAATTTCACCAGTTCTTTTGTCTGTCTCTGTCTGTCTGCAGACACAGTTTTATCGAGGCCATCTACAAACATCTAGTGCCCTACAGGGAGGAGGACGGGGTGAGTGACGTCTGAGGAGGTTCTCTGTCTCTCTCTCTCTCTGTCTGTCTCTTAACTCTGAGAACAGTGGCATCATACAACAGCAGAATGTGAACTAAAAGAACTGACTGTAGTCCCACAAACACACAGTGATGTAGACACAGTAGTCAGACTCAATCATCTCAGTCCTGACTGCACCAGGTCTGGACTAGGTCTGAAGTCAGTGAGTAGATATAACTACCTAATAGTACCAACCATTTTCTCCTACTACAACTAACTACTGGCCCACGGCAGTTCATGAATTGTTTTCACACAGCGTCTTCATTAATAATAAAAATAACACAATAACAACATGATGAGGTTGATGATGATGATGAAGACCACATTGATATTTATTTGGAGGAAATGCCATTGTTTTTCCCCCTCTACACATACACTCAATCAGTTATTGTGGTGTGGTGTCTGAATGAGTTAGAAGTTAGCAGGGAAGATGTTCTGCTGTTGGACCAGATGGACTGATGAGATCAGCCTCAGTTAAACCGTTTTCTCATTCTATTCGGAATCGAATACCGAAGTAGGCAATTTGGGATTCAATCCCGTATTAACTAATCCGCATTCAATTCACTTTGCATTCACATTCAGTTGAATTTGGTATTCGCTGCACATTCGATACCCGCTTTGCATTCACACACGATAAGGGAGCGAATGCTTATTAGTCAAACCATATTTAAATGGTCCAGTTTCAATTTGATCACGTGGTTATATAATGAGATCTCGTTAACATGCGGTTTTATTCAACATGGATTCTGTCAACAAACGCACGTGAAAAGAAAGATGAAGGCGATGAGAAGGAGACACAAAGAAGGAATGAAGAAGATAGGCAGAGATAATATGAGGAAGTGTTTTGTACTCCTGTTCCTAATAATGCAGCAACATCTAGCGGTTGACAAGGAGATGACTCGCTCCTGTAGCATTTGAAGAGATCGTTAAACTAATATGGGTGTTGTTGTGTTCACACACACACTGGGAGCGACAACCGTTTTACTTTACACCGTATTAGTTGATTAGGTATCGAAACCCCCGAGTAGAGGTGGATTAGTTAATGCCCATTAGTTGAGGATGTGAACGCAAACGGGGAGCGAATACCGAATTAGGTGCCAATGTGAGAACAGTATTAGAGACCAAGACTGAAACAGTCCCTTACCAAACAGACGTCAACTGTTTGACTGAGTGGTCAGTGGTGCTGGTCTGTAGCTCTAACTTGTTCTGTTGTTCACACAGCAGCCCTCCTGTTTCATTTGGTAAGTGATGACATTAACTGGGCCCCCTCACCCCCTGTCTCTCCCACACACTCACCTCACTTCTGCAGGCATGTCAGTGTGGTGTGACCCCTCCCCCACAGCCCCCCCCCCCCCGCTCCACCTCACTCATTGCCCCCCCCCCCCCCCCCCCCCACACACACACACACACACACACACACACTGGCATGTGCAGCTTTTGTGTGCGTGTGCCAACAGGCATGCATCTGTGGACGCAATCTGTGAATGTGAAGCCACATGGTGGAGGTAGCAGGAACAACAGCATGGTTGTGGAGTGACAGAGTGGTGAATGGCACTGAAGTCGTTCTACAATCCATGCGTCCACTTTGTCTTTGTTCATCTTTTGCTCCATGTCAAGTAAACTGTGACAACTCCCACCCCTTTGTCTGACAGAGTGGAGCAGATGTGGAGTACCACTGGTAGCTGTCCACACCACTGCCTGTCCAGAACTCAGAGGACCAACTGGGTCGTCTACAGTCGCTGTTCATTCCTCGTGGGATTCATTTAATGTCTCTCAGTAGAAATCCAGGTTTTTTCAACCATGAACCGGACCAGGACCAGGATGACAACAGTTGCTGCTGCTGCTGCTGTTGTTGTTGTTGTTGTCGTCGTCGTCGTCGTCGTCGTCATCGTCGTCCTCCTCCTCGTTGTTGGTGTTGTTGTTCTTTTCTCTAATATTTGGAGCCAACTCTGTTATGTCATACAGTTCTGGTCTAACTTATTCACTAGTTTTTTTGTTGTTGACGGTGCCGTCACTGCTGCCTTGCTCAGAACTGTGGAACTTTCACTACTCAAGCAGCAGCAAACCAGCAGCTTCACTGGATCTTGGCTGTAACTGAAGGATGTACAGGCACCAGCTCAGCTCACCGCAGAACATTTGGACCTGCCTCTCCAAAAGACCCGGCCCCAGGAGCAGAAGGCGCAAGTTCCTTCATCAAGTTCCCCATTGTTCCCAGAACTGTTCACCTGCAGCTTCTGTAGAAGGAACTGATGTAGGAGAATGTGGAGCTGGGTGGAAGCTGTGAAATGTTCTTTACCATTGAAATAAACATCAAACAAACTTTATCCTGACACCAATGCTTCTTAATAATGTTGGAGAAGTCCTCATGATGATGATGATGATGATGATGATGATGATGCATGTTGCTCAAAAACCACCTTGTATTCATCACGGAGAAGAGGAGGAAGATCTGGAGACATTCAGGGTTAAATCCTACTAAATGTCCAGCAGATTTACTTAGTTCACCAACAACAAAGACACAGTGGAGGGGGGAGAGGGAGCACTCCTCAGAGCAGCTCTGTGTGTGTGTGTGTGTGTGTGTGTGTGTGTTCTCCTCCTCCACCCCTCCCTCTGCTCCTCCTCCTTATCTCACTTTCTGGTTAACATTCTTCCTCACTTTCTGCTGCAGAGACAAGTTGAAAGCATGACTTACAGGAAAGACCAGGCTCAGATGGAGCTAGTCACCTACATCAAGAATCCAGATTTCCAGGAGTGGGACGGTACCAGGACCCAGAGCAAAACCACGGGCTCAGACGGTAAAGAACCTGAGGAGGAAAAGACTAAACCGGAAATGGCTGCCGTACCGTTGGACCAGAGCTCAGTGATTGAGGAGTACACGCAGATCAAACCTTATGCTGGGATGCCCAAAGAGGTTCTGCTGCTCTACTCCTCTAGGGCCCGGTACCGTGTTCCCCGGGAGATCCTGTTCTGGTTGACCGTGACCTGCACTCTTGCTCTGGTGGCTCTGACAGCCACGGTCATCGCTCTGTCTCCACGCTGTCTGAGCTGGTGGCAGCTGTCGCCAGTTTATCAGGTCTACGCCAGGTCCTTCAAAGACTCAGATGGGGATGGAGTGGGAGATTTAAGAGGTAGGAGAAGGTCTGCAAGCACAAACCACCTTGGACCCTGATCTGTACATGAATCTGATGTGAAGAGTTCTAGACTCTTGGGTGCCTCATTTGAAATTCTGATGAAAAATGTAAATCGTTCTGTCCAAGAGCAAGTCCATGTGCGAGTTGAAAACACTTGTATGTAGATGATTATGGACAACCTTGTGTTCTTGGCTGTGAAGAAGACCAGCATCCGTTGAACATACTGTACGTACACGCCTGTTGCCGACCACTGTGACTCTGCATCTTTGTTCCGTGGCAGGAATTCATGAACAGCTGGATCACTTTGAGTTCTTAAACATCAAGACGCTGTGGATCGGCCCCATCTATCGCTCGCCCATGAAGGATTTTGGTTACGACGTGGAGGATTTTCAGGACATTGACCCAGTATTTGGTTCAATGCAGGACTTTGAAAACCTTTTGGCTGAAATGCACAGCAGAGGTTTGGAGCTGAAGAACAACAGTGAGTGTAAATATGTGGCAATGAAGAAGTGAAGGTTGAACACTGACTTCTTGTCTTTAAGGTTTAAAGATGATCATGGACTTCATCCCCAATCATACTAGTGACAAGCACCGCTGGTTCAACCTAAGCCGGACCAGGGATCCTCACTACCAGGATTACTACGTATGGAGCGACTGCAGTGCCACCGCACCGCGGCCTAACAACTGGGTCGGTGTTCCATGCTAATGTTCCTCCTCCACCTGCTGCGATGCTCACGATGTCGACATCCTTTGTGTCTAGGTCTGTGTTGAGACGAGCTCTTTTCTTACCAGCCTCATCTTTCCCTCAGGTGAGTGTGTTTGGAAACTCCTCCTGGACTTTTGACTCCATCAGAGGACAGTGCTACCTGCACCAGTTCCTCAAAGACCAACCGGACCTGAACCTTAGAAACCCACGTGTCCGTCAAGAGATGACTGTGAGATCATCACACACACACACACACACAATCTGAGTGAAAAATTAACAAATATGTCAGGATCACCCCCCCCCCACACACACACACACACACACACACACAGACGCACGACTGTCTTTTTGCTTCTGTATACAGGACATACTCCGTTTCTGGCTGAATAAAGGAGTGGATGGGTTTCGTATTGGTGGAGCAAAGTACATCCTCGAGGCTGCACACCTGAGAGATGAACCCCAGGTGGACTCCAACCAACCCCCCGTAAGGAATATTGCTCCTGGCTCCGGTTCCACATTTCTCATATCATGTTTGCTGTACAAAGTTCACTGAGGATGAGTTTAACAATGGTTAAAGAATGACAGACCTGGGTTAGAGTCCAGACCTAGGTCTCTCTCTGGTTTCCACATATTTGTGTGTGTGTGTGTGTGTCGGACTGTTGGACAATGAGAGTCATTGTTTGTCTTCTGGTTCTCCAGCTTCTCCGCTTCTTCCAGAGAACAGCGATGTGTTGTTTTAGTGTATCTGCCCCCCCATCCTCCCCCAAGTGGGGTGGGGGGGTGGGTAAGTCAAGGTAGACGACTAGAAGGTGGTTCCCAAGAAGTTGACAACCATTTTCCTGTCTACCTCGTCACCTTTACTCCCCATGTGTCCTGTCTCCAGGAGTCCATCAGTGCAGAGTGGGAGCTGCACCACGACTACACCACCAGTCAGCTGGGCTTACACGACCTCCTGAGGGAGTGGAGGGCAGAGATGGACACTTTCAGTCGAGAGGCGGGCAGATACAGGTGGGTCAGTGGGTGTCACCCCAGACCTGCGTGAGGTTGCTACTGGTGTTGTTCTAATCTCTGCTGAACTCCTGTGCTCGGTCTCAGGCTGATGGTGACGGAGTCATACGACCATCAGGAGGTGGAAAAGACCATGATGTACTACGGAAGCTCACTAGTCAGAGAAGGAGACTTTCCATTCAACTTCTACCTGCTGGCCCTGCCTCACAACACCAGTGGTTGGTGGGTCCAACATCTGGTTCACCTCTGGATGCAGAACATGCCCCAAGGAGAGTGGCCCAACTGGGTGGTGAGTGAGCCTCGTGATTGACTGTTGGTCCGTGGCCAATGTGTGGTCACGTGATGACTGACTAATGTGTCAGATGATGACAATATGGTCGACCTTTGGACGAACTGTAGGTGGCAGTAACCACATGATTGACAACAGCAGAGGAGAACCACAGAACACAGCGTGTGGACCAAAGACCGCCTCTTTATTGAATGTTTTTAAAAACAGACAATACAATACAGTACAGTATCTGGAAATAAGGGTCTGAGCCTCAAAAGTGTACGCAGCACCACCTGCAGGCTGAAGTTGAAAGATGACACTACAACTGAACAGAACTTCAGCCTCATTCCTTGTTCACACACGACTGCTGTGATTTCGCTCCCCATAGGTGGGTAACCATGACAGTCCTCGCATCTCATCTGGCGTCGGGGGGCGCTATGTCGCCGTGGTCAACATGCTGCTGCTGACTCTCCCGGGAACAGCCACCACCTACTACGGAGAGGAAATTGGCATGAGGAACATCAACGTCACAGACGGTCAGAACCTGGATCCTGCCGGACGATACAACAGCGTCAGTTTCTCCCTCTCTCTTGCAAACACACATGGCGCCACCGCCGCCGCCATCGTCGTCGTCGTTGTTGTTGTTGACTTCCATGACCCTCCTGGTCTTCTCCTGCAGAGCGCCAGTCGTGACCCTCAAAGATCCCCCATGCAGTGGAGCAGCAGGGTGAACGCAGGCTTCAACAACAGAACCAACCTCACCTGGCTGCCTGTGAATCCGGACTACACCAGCGTCAACGTGGAGGTACGTAGAGCTCCCGGGTCCGTCAGTTGTTCTGTGACGGACCTCATGATCTTCTTCATTCTTTTTCCTGGCAGCTCCAGAAGAAGGATGAACATTCCATCTTATCTCAGTACCGATTCCTCAACACACTGCGTCAGTCAGAACTGCCCCTACAGCGAGGCTGGTTCTGCTCCCTACAGGCCGACGCCAATGTGTTTTCCTACCTGAGAGAACTAGATGGACTGGACCGGGCTTTTCTGGTGGTGTTGAACTTTGGCAGGGAGTCTGCCGTCACCGACCTCTCCTCTGTTTCCGAGATACCGGACCGGCTCGAAGTGCTGTTCAGCACAAACCACCTCAACCACGGGAGGGTGCTACAAAAGTCCGCTATCCACACAGAACCAGGAGAAGGTTTGATGGTCCGCTTCTCTGCTGCGAGCCACTTCAACCCAAGCCACCCCTCACAGTGTTTTGTGTCCGAGAAGGCCTGTTACCTCGCAGCCGTGGACATTCTTTACAGATGCTAAGAAGATATCAGCCCCATCACCAGGGTGGTCAGTACTGGTCCTGGTGAAGACCCCTATCTGGGTCAGTATGTCAGATAATAAAGAGAATCACACCGTCACTGTCTGTGTTTCCTCAGACTGATCTTAAGAGAAAAAGATAGGCTGTCAGAAGAGCGACCTCCTCCTGGGCCTCCTGGGTGGAGGACGGAGGCCCAGCTCCTGGTGGAGAAACGCCAGGTTCAAAGCTTCCTGTGTCAACGGAAAAAGCAGTGTCTTGGTCAGGATCCCCAGAGCACAAGCCCTATGACCCAAAAATGTTTTATTACCTCCTCCAACATCTTCTCAAAGTCTTCTGGTCCATAATGACTTGCTCCAGATTTTATGTTCAGAACTATGTTGGGTTCTGTTCCAGGTTCTAAAGGACGAAAAAGATCCAGACTCCAGAAAGTTTAAGCCTGCCGTGTGTGTGTGTGTGTGTGTGTTTACCAGGCTGTGGGTGTGTGTGTGTGTGTGTGTGTTTACCAGGCTGTGGGTGTGTGCTGAAATGTGTGTTGATGGCTGCCTTCAGTTGTTGACTGTATTTCATGGTTCCTGCCAAAGGAATCCTAGTGTCATCTGAGTAGGCCGTCAGATGTGTATAAGAGACAGACTACGGAGAGGAAATTGGCATGAGGAACATCAACGTCACAGACGGTCAGAACCTGGATCCTGCCGGACGATACAACAGCGTCAGTTTCTCCCTCTCTCTTGCAAACACACATGGCGCCATCGTCGTCGTCGTTGTTGTTGTTGACTTCCATGACCCTCCTGGTCTTCTCCTGCAGAGCGCAAGTCGTGACCCTCAAAGATCCCCCATGCAGTGGAGCAGCAGGGTGAACGCAGGCTTCAACAACAGAACCAACCTCACCTGGCTGCCTGTGAATCCGGACTACACCAGCGTCAACGTGGAGGTACGTAGAGCTCCCGGGTCCGGGTGGACGGTCTGCCGTAGACCTGTCTCTTATACACATGCAGATGTGTATAAGAGACAGACGTTAACCCTGTCACATTCACGTGAATCAACAACGCATTCTGGTTCTCTTGGTACCTGTACAGTGTAGGACTTGTCCGGGTTCCTCAGTGGAACCACAGTCAGGACTAGCTGGTTGGTGTTTGTTCCTGCAGTCAACACACAGTGGTCTCCCACGATGTCCATGTCCTTGATTGCTATCCCCGGGGCGGGGCTGAACACTGGGACCCATGACTCCATGGACGGTTGGGAGAGAGGAGCCTGTAAGACCTGGAGGGAGGAACAGCAACCTTGACAACCTTGAAACTGCTGAAGACCAACTGAGAGGTGATGAGATGATGACGGCCTGATGGGTGCAGCGCCCCCTGCCTGGCCAAAGATTCAGGTGGAGAATCATATCTGACAGCAGATCAGCAGACGCTGATCCAAGGCTTTGTTGACCCGGGGTCAGGTGACTAGATTGAGTTGAAGTCGTCGTTCACACACCCATAATATCGACCTACATTGACATCATGGGTCTTTAACATCTATAAATATCTGATACCACCTTTTTGGAACAGGCAGTAGAGACATGAACGGCCTCCTCTTGCTAATCAGCCCTGGGACTTGACAGTGTTAATCCTGCTCCAGAACCACAGCTGAGCCTCAACTTCTTACCTGGTACTCCCCGCCCACTCCCGTGTTGGCCAAGATGATCAGGTTTCCTCTCCAGTGCTCCACGTGGTACAGCAGATCCGGCCGACGTTCTTGGACCAGGAGAGGCCGTAAGCTGCGCTGCTCCTGCTGCTCCTGCTGCAGCAGCAGCATCACCTGTGAGCTGCTCCTGCTGCTGCAGTTGATGCTCAGCATCTGCTGGTCTCTGCTGAGGGCCACCTCCACAAACACCCTGTGGAGACGCGGCGGCTGAGTTAAAGCTGCAGCCCGGTGCGGGGACGCCACACCACCTCCTTCACACTCACTCCGGCCGCCGTTCCTCGTACACGCTGCGGACGCTGTGACCGTGGCTGCTCAGGTCCAGACGACACACTGTGCTGCAGCGCAGCCCCTGGCCCGTGGAGTAGAACAGCACCTGGTCCGTGGCCCACTCTGTGGGGCGCGGTCGAGAGAGGGTGCGGGGTCAGGGGAGGTGAAGGCACAGGCTCTGGCTCAGACTGTTGATCACGTACCGAAAGTAAAGACGGCGTCCAGTGTGAGTAGGACGCGGGGGGATGTCAACCTTTCCAGTTGCACGATCACACACCTGGACACACGGGGACAGCATGCACAGAAGTTATTTCTTGGATCGGGTCGACTGTGTTGGGGGATCACGTGACGTCACCTTGGCTCGTCCCAGCCGTCAGCTCTCAGTGTAGCAGCGAGACGCTCCTCTCCTGGGGACAGACGTATTCTCTGGACACTCCACTTCCGGTCTGCTCCGGAGACCTGCTCCAGGTCCAACACCTGCTCTGGATTCCCTACAGACCGCAGGGTCAGAGAACCGAATCATTCACAAAAGATCTGGGCCTTGGCTGGTGACGTCATACCCTGCCTCCTGTCCGTCCTGTAGATGCCGTCAGCCTTAAGGAAGTAGACATGATGACGTCCACACACCTGCAGCCAGGGCAGCAGCAGTGAGGAGAGGTGAAACAGGACCTGCGGTCTGGCTCTCTATCGGAGCCGGTCTTACCGCCGAGGGGTCCGCTGTGGTGGACGGTCTGCCGTAGACTGCCCTCAGTCTTCTGATGAAGTACCGCTGCAGGTCCCGGTAGTTCTCCGCTCCGCCGCGGAGACCTTTATCTGATGGATTGCGAGACGGAACCTTTTGACGATCATTTCCGGTTAGGGTTAGAAATACGGAGCGACAGAACTTCACGGTTCCCTGCGGAGCTCCGGTTATTCCTGCCGGCGAGCGGCAGATTCGCCACAGTCGGAGCTGAGTGAGTGACGAAGACAGTAGATAAGGAAGCGGAGCCATGATGCTGGCGTCGAAAACGGCCCCGCGGCCCTATGTTGAACACCGCCGTCTTCCTGAAAAGACAGTAGACGTCAGACAACCAGCAGAAACACCGAGATTGAGCCCGTGTTCTGGACACATGTCCGTCCGTCGCTGATGACGTTGACGCTGACGGCAGACGGAACTAATCGAATCCAGATAGACTCTGACTCCAACTACCTCCATGTCCTCCCTCACTGCATCCCCCCGTCTCTTCTTCGTCTCCTACCTGGTAGCTCCATCCCAACGTGTCTCCACTGTCCCTCCTCTGAACATGTCCAAACCATCTCAATCTGTCTTCTCTAGCTTCTTTTTCTCTAAACCTTCCTGTCTGTGTTGTCCCTCTAATGTCCCTCATTCCTGATCCTGTCCATCCTTGTCTCTCCTAAAGAGAATCTCAGCAGCATCTCTAACTCCTCCAGCTCTGTCTCCTCTCCTCTACCTATTCCTCGTGTCTCTCATCCGTCCATCAGGGCTGTCTCACCAGCGTGCGTCCCTTCACCTCAGCTGACTCTCCTCTGTCTCTGATCACTCCTGACTCTTTTCTCCATCCTGACTCCACTCTGTCCTGCAGTTGTTTTGATCAGTGGATCCTCGGGACCTAAACTCCTGCTCCTTGTCCTCCTCTGCTCCTTGTAAGCTCACCGTTCAGGTGTTCTCCCTCTGCGCGTCCATCTATGAAAATATCAACGACATAAACTAAACTTGACTAAACATTTTAACCCTTTTGAACAAGACTAGATTCTCTTGATGTCACGATGATACAATGGCACCAGAAACAGAAATGTTCAAACATCGACTTTTCGACAATCGACTACCACGTCTTCAAGAACCTGACACGTACCAGCGGACCGGAAGTAGCGGCGGCCCATTGTGAGCGGGCAACAGGCACAAACATTGTGCCCATTCTGTGGACTTTCGTGGTTACCGGGCGCCGCCGACACAGTGACGTCACTAGAGTTTGAGGATGAAGAACGGCTGCGCAGAAAACACCGACTCGGCTGCTCCACCGAGCGACAGGAGGAAGAAGAAGAAGAGCACAGCTGAGCCGACCGCTGCCGGCGGCTGCACCAGCACCGGGACCGACGTGGCCCGAGCCCGGTGGCTGCTGCTCCAGCAGGTAGACGGAGGGAGGGAGGGAGACGGGTCAGACCGAGAGATGGGTTAGAGTCAGAGACATGCTGCACAGAGGGACACGTTGGACCAAAACTGAGAGACAGGTCGGACTGAGGAACGGGCCAGAAGGAGAGAGAGGTCTGACAGAAAGACAGTTTGGACCCAAGGATATGGGTCAAAGTCAGCGATAGGCTGCACAGAGAGACAGGTTGGACTGAGAGACAGGTCTGTCTAGGTCAGAGATGCAGCGTTCATGTCAGCTCAGGTCAATGTGGTGAATACGAACTTCCGTCTTTCATTCTTCACACTTCAGCGTTGGACAATTCAATGTCCTGTCATGTCAATGCTTTTAGCCTTTTCTATTCCAGCTATAGAAAAATCAATGATATCATTTTGACAAGTTTGCTGAGCCAGATCACAACGGGTCTTGTTTGGCCCCCGACTGAGAGACAGGTTAGGCCGATGAAGGGGTGAGACGCAGAGTCAGGGAGACAGCGAGGGAAAGAGGTTGATACCGACGTCTTCCACTCTGCTCTCCCACAGGTTTTGCGTCAGAAGCACATGATCAGCCCGCAGGTCAAACAGGCGTCTGTTCGCAGGTTCGCCACCTTTGACCTTTTCAACAGAAGGAGGCTGCTGTCACATGACTCCACCCAGAACCAATGGGTGGAGTTCACCAGTGTCCACTCCCCAGAGTTCAGTGCTTTACTCAGGTGAGCCAGTGTTTTTACTGCTGTGTTCTAAAAGCTAGGTGGCAGCATTTTGCTTTTTAACACGAGACCCCCCCCCCACCCCCCCGGGCCCCCGGCCCTCCTTCTTTGTCTCAGGGATGATCTGGGTCCACTCCCTGTCCAGGAAGTCCTCAACAGTTTTGACAACACCGGTAATGTCTGTGAGTCCATTTCTCTTTTCTTTCTTGACACCAAGTTGTTTGGACTGATAAACACACACACACACACACACACACACCCCTGCTGTGTCCTGTCAGTGTGTTTGACTGATGTTCTCCACTCGGTTCTTCTGTCTGACCAGCTGAGTGAACACTCAGCTCAGCTCATCCCATCCATCAGCCGCGCTTCTGACCTTCACGCTCCGCTGTAGTCCTGACGTTGTTACTCAGCCATGAACAGGCGTTTGTCTTGTTATGAAGTTCAGTGTCAGAAGCTAAAGGTTCCAGAGAAGGAGAATTTTCACGAGACCTTTCTTATGATCAAGCTCTGATGTATCAACACTCAGATGTACGTAGGACATGTGCCCATGAGCCGTCGTAGAACCTTTTCCACGGCCAGTTTCAAGGCCACTCAAAACAGAAACAATTATGGAAACGAAAGCTGCTAATGTCAAACCTGAAGCTGCCGCCAGCGCGTTTCTCTGTCTCACAATTGTATGCCTTTGGCGGCACTTAGGGGTGATACTGGAAAACAGCAGGTTAGTTTAGGCTACCAAACCAAAGGTGGTGGTGGTTTGGGGGAGGAGGGAGGTGTCTTTGAAAAACGGTGAAAGGTTGTGTCTCAAACCACCACCTCTGTTGAGAGAAGGTTTTTCCAGGTTGACAAAAACAGATTCTTTTACACCTCTCTCTCAACGTCTGTCTTCTCTGGCAAAGATCCGAACGTCTTGGTCCTCAGAGGAGTGTTTTCTGTAGCCTTCAAGTGTAAGTGGACGGCTGAGTCCTGACCTGAGGAGTTGGACCTCCTGTGTTGGGCCATGCTTCTGCTTGGTCTCCCCAGTGTAGAGGTCCACGCACTCTTCCCATAAACCACATTGTCCAGCTCGTGTCTTGGAATCTTGTCTTTGGGATGAACCAGTTTCTGTCTCAGGGTGTTGCCTGGCTTGAAATGTACGCTGATTGAAAATCCCAGTTTCTCAGAGACCAGAGTGAGCTATGGAATGAGGACATCAGTCTTCCTGTTCCCTGTCCCTCTCTGCAGGCCTCTGCTTACTGGTTTCTAAGGAGGCCCATTTGGGAGAACCACAGTTCTTGATGGATGTCTTGACGTGTGTTTTGACCTGTTTTTACCTTTTATACGTGGTTGTCAACAACAGGAATGGTCACCCTAACCCAGAGTCTACTCTTCACACTAACCCTAATCAATGAAACAGCAGTGTGGACTTTGGAAACACTTACTGGACAATGATGATGGTGATTGGCTGATGAAGTGGTTTCGCTGCACAGTGGGGTTGTCGGTACACTTCCTGGTAAAGTCAGCTCAGTGGTGGGCACTCTGCAGTGAGAACCAAAGACACCATCACAAGATGATGTTTTCTGTCCAATCATGTCCATTCCAACAGTGTGTCAATCAAACCGAGCTCAGTGGTTCAACCCCTGACATTCTCAGTCATTGTCTGTGACGTCATGACTCAGGCAGACACACAGCTCTGTGTGTGCGCTGCCTTGCCCAAAGGTCAAGAGAGACGACTTCTCTCTTGCACACACTTTTCTTTTCATTTTTATACCTCTCTACCTTCCTGACCAGAATGAGACCGTGGGATTCTTGAATTATATTTGCACATATGGGGGCGTGGTCTGCCCACTCCACACGTGGCTTGTTGATTGAATTAACCAATGAAAGCTGCACACGCTGACGCATCTGAAACTTTTGGTGTTTCCGTCTTTTCTCATGATGCATGAGGCCACCACCAGAAGGCGTGCTCTGCCCCAGCCCAGCTTCATGTTCAGAGACTGACCGTTCAACCCAACAGGTACATAGGTCAAGGTCAGCTCTTTAGGCTCCACCCATGGCCCCGCCCATTCAGACATATTCTGTTAAAAACCCTGCTGTCTGTCCCTTTGTCCCAGAATGCCCCCCTCCCCCATCCAGATGGAGTGAGTGTTGTCCAGATGGGTAACTGAGTTCCTGCTGGTGTATCCTCCCACCCCCCCACCCCACCCCCCATGTTTGGGAGTAGTAATGCGTGAGATCAATTAGGATTGGTTGAGAGGAGGCTCTGAAAGACTGGAGGTGACCCTGGGGGGAGGAGGGAGGACTTATACACACATTTTTTTCCTACATCTGCACACCTACACACTCATGCTAATAACCCCCCGCCCCCCTGTAATCCTTCACCCCTGAGGTGTGGACAAGTCCAAATCCTCTGCTCTCTTCTCCTCCTCAATAACAGACAAAAAAACCTCGTCCCTGGATAAGCCCCCCCCCCAACCTCTGTCCCCGCCCCGCAGCCACCTCCTCAGCAGGAGACCCACTACTCCCAGTTAGAGTGCTGCCGTGGACCCTGTTTGTAGTGAAGTCCAGGACCACTTCATGTGACACAGGGGCAGGTGGAGTGGACCTGTTATTCCCTGGGGGGCAGCAGGTAGTGGTCCGTCTTGGTCCACCGTGTCCATCTAGTTACACTGGTCCAACCTGGTTCTCTTGGACTGGATACTTTTCTGTTCAATAAATTGTATGTCATGCCCCCTGGTGGTTCTAATGAAGTAGTGGAGTTTCACCTAGAGTCGTATTCTCTATGTGTGTGTGTGTGTGTGTGTGTGTGTGTGTGTGAGAGACGGTCTAAGGCGGGGCTTGTTGACCCCTAAAGGTTTCTGCCAAGAGGACCACCCCCCCACAGAACCCCAGATATAATCGAATGCTTCACTGCAGGTTTACATTTGACCCAGGAGCCAATCAGAGATGAGCATTGAATGATTGATTGTGTGTGTGTGTGTGTGTGTGTGTGTGTGTGTGTGTGTGTGTGTGTGTGTGTGTGTGTGTGTGTGTGTGTGTGTGTGTGTGTGTGTGTGTGTGTGTGTGTGTGTTCGGTGTGTGTGTTCGGTGTGTGTGTTCGGTGTGTGTGTTCAGTGTGTGTGTGTTCGGTGTGTGTGTGTTCGGTGTGTGTGTGTTCGGTGTGTGTGTGTTCGGTGTGTTCGGTGTGTGTGTGTGTTACTGACTGAAGTCTAATTTCCAAGTATTTCTATTGTCTGTTGTAATGAAGCCCTTCTTTTTAAGCCCTTCTTGTTGCCCCCTCCCAGTGACCTACCCCCCAAACCCCCTCGTGCAGCCTTGTTTGCATAATTATGCCAATTTCAGTGTTTTGGTGCTAATTATTCCTGGGGAAGTGGTGTCAGACAGAACGGCTGAGCTGGCAGCAGGTCTGAGCGAGTGAGCTTGAAGGACAGAGAATCATGGAACAGATCAGCTGACCTCAGGGTCCATCTCACCACAGAGATCAGCTGACCTGAGGGTTCATCTCACCCTGTGAGAAGTTTTTCCTTTACTCTAAGCTCTGAAGCACAGACAAGGTTCAGACAGACCAGGGAGTGAGAACCGTAAAGAGTCCACTCAAAGTCCGTCAGTTTAGACAGTGTGAATCAGATCATCTAACCTCTGGTCCAGTCTCGCCTCTGTCCTTGTTCTGAAGGGAACAACTTTAGGAGAACGGACCCAGAGCCCTGGATGGACTTGAATGAACAGATGCCATTTCACTTACATTGTTGGAATGTGTTGAATTTAACTTTCTTATTGTTATATCTATCTATTTTTTTTTTTCATCCAAGATGAAAACAGACAAATATAGCAAAGTAGCACAGAGTAAGAACAGGAAGAGAAGGTGAGTCTTGGGTTTTCTCATTGTCTCAGCCAAGAATGTCAGTCACAGCTGAGTGAGCGTTGGTGACAACCGTGGTGACTGGTGGTCAGACTGCGGTGGTCAGACTGCGGTGACTTCAGGCCAAACTGTTCTTTGACTTAATGGAAATAATGAATTTTCTTTGTTTGTCTTCATCACATTTCAAAGAGAAGCAGAAGTAAACAAACATTAACTAATGTGACACACACACACACACACACACACACCCTCAACCAAGTAAGCCTTGAAAAAGTTCTCTGGATTGGTACAAATACTGGATGATCCCAGTCAGACTCCCCACCCCTGGCCCCTCCTTCTGAGACTCAGCCAACAGGCCCTTGAAACTGCCCCGAGGGCTGCTGAAACACTGGGGTAGGTGTTGACACTAATGGCTAAGCTAAATGCTAATATGACTTAGCACAGGCTCGAGGGGCACGGGGGGTTAACTGACTTCAAGTGCCCCTCAGAGACTCATCTGATCCAAAGGCTTGTGCCTCAGGGCTCCAGCAGGAGGCACTGTTCTGTGTCATCTCTCCTCTTTGTTTGGACTGTGCGTCATCAGTTTAGAGAGTGTAAATGCTGATGAAGATTCTCAGTCCAACCCATTGTTGAAGAACTAGATGAAGAGATCCCCATTAGCTGCAAAAACCTCGGCATTAATGTTGAGCTTTTGAAAAGTCAAATCACCTCAGAAAACCACTGGCCCAACAACATCCTGTGTGATGTATTCAAATCCTGTCTCTTCAACTAGATCTGCTTGGGAATCTGCACAAAAGCCCTCTCAGAAAACACCAAACCTGAACCTCGGGCCATGAGTCCACATTATCCCTGTGTCAAAAGATGGAGATCTATCCAACAGCACAGTTAAGATCTACAGCAGGACTGATTCTCAACTAACTCAGACCAACTCAACCATTGAAGAAGGGCTGGAACGCAAACCACCTGTCGGGTTTAATTACCGTCATAGTCTTCATCAAAGCAGTTGACTCCCACCATCAAGGGAAAATGCTGTCCCTTCTCAGGGACATTGAGAAAATGTATACACAATACACAACACAATGGCGTTGGTGGTATCACCTGACGGAGACACGCTAGCTCTTTTCCTTCTCGTTATAGTGCTTGGCTACACACTGAGGAGAAAGAGGAAAAGCTGTGGCTCACCAAAAAAATCTCGTAAATCTTTCAAGTCTTCCCAACCATATCACCCTGCCAACGGATGGTGTTGTCCATGTTCAAGAACTCCAAAACCAAGTGCCAGGCAAACAACAGCATGAACATTAGTACAACGGTCCTGGGGCAGAATCCAGACTTCATATACTTTGGGTCCTGGGTGGACTGTCCCGAGACATCGCTGTGAGGTCTTTTCTATGAGGTCTGCACAAAAAGTCAATGTTGCTCCACCAGCAGATGTCGCTCTCCGGCTCTGTTTGCAGTTAAATAAAGTGTGTGTGGGTTTTTTTTTTTGTTTTTGTGATTGTGTGTGTGTGTGTGTGTGTGTGTTCACAGTGACAAGTGTTGTTTAATCCAACTGGACTCTGACTGCAGAGAAAAACAAATCCACTTCCACTCAGTCTGGAGTCAGAGAGCTCTCCACACAGATGACAGCTCTCTTGGGGGGGGGGCACGGGGAGGGGGGGGGTTGTCACTGACACACACACACACACACACACACACACATGTTTATTTCTCTGATGTCTTTTTCACCCACTGTGTGTGTGTGTGTGTGTCCATGTCCTCCCAGTGACAGCCCCCCCCATTGTCTGACAGCCAGATAGCTGCTCTCCTCTGCTCCCTATTGTTCAGGAGCTGTCATCAAACCCTGCCTGTGTGTGCGTGTGTGTGTGTGTGTGTGTGTGTGTGTGTGTGTGTTGATCATTGTTGGTCCTCTAATGGACACTACACCTGTATGTGTGTGATCTCTGGACACTCGTTTGTTTATTTGATCCAGGATGAGGAGATGATGAGCAGCCAGTGGTGGAGATACAGACAGACAGACAGACAGACAGACACACACACCGAGCGCTCTGCTACTGTCCCCTTACCCCCTCCATTGTTGTTGACTTGTCATCAAGTCCTGATGGTCAGGCAAATGTGCAAGAGTGCTTGTTATCTACAGCTGTGAAGAGGAGAAGGAGGAGGAGGAGGAGGAGGAGGAGAGGAGCATCTGTTATGGCCGGTGTTTTATTGAATCCATGAACTGGAGGACGTTCTGATCTGAATTGTCCGTCTCTCTGTCATGGTCGTCATCATCACCGTTGTATTCTCCTCGTTCTCAACGTTTGTGTGACGAGTGAAACCCTGCCTTGATCTGCTAACCCCGTGTGGAGGTTTTTCTCTGGCATTCGAACTTCCTTGACTGCCTTGAATCCAAACCCTTTACATTGACTATGAACACTGACGGTCTGTGGTTCTTCACCTTTGTCTCCATGTATGTTGATCATGTGATTCCCGTCCGGACAAACTGCAACACCAACCAGGTGACATCACTTCCTGGCTCCGCAGCCGTGCATTGAAATAGTAAAGTCAAACAGTAGTTTTGTTTATTGAGTTTGACCTAACTGATCTAATCTGAGAATAGGTGGAATCGATCAACAACTGACTGCCTTATCTGCAGTACCACTTGTGTCCTCAGGGTGGGAGTAGTAGCTGCAGGTTGCCCGAGTAGACAGCAGCTGGAGTTGCTCTACACTTGAAGTCTGAACAAACAAAAGAGCGAGGAGTGTTTTAATCTGCTGCCTCTAAACTCAGTCACCATCAACTCCCTGACTATTAACTCTATCATCTACTCAGTAACTAGTAACTCAGTCACCATCACCTTGAGTTACCTACTAGTCAGTTGTCTTCAACTGAGTCACCAGAAACTCGGTCAACCTCAGCTACCATCAACTCAGTTCCCATTATCTCAGTTGTCATCAACCTGGTCATCAATAACTGAGTCACCATCAACTTAGAACTATTATCTTGGTCACTTTTAACTCGGTATCAATCAACTCAGTCAACATAAACACGGTCGCCATAATCACAGCCACCAATAACTCAGTCATTATTAACTCAGTCATTACTAACTCGGTCACTATAAGCACCGTCCCCATCAACTGTAGGAGCCATGAATGACATTTTCCTTATTTATTGTGTATGATTTACTTGGTTGTCATTGGTCATTGCTCACATGACCTGATTATCGGTGCAGCACCTGTGTCACCTGTAGACGTGGTTTGTTTGAAAAAGAGATGGAGAGATTGTGGTTGTCGTTTCCTTTTGTTAACTGCCCATCTGAGATGGTAATCTTTGTCCTTGGGATTATTTAGGATTATTGATATTATTGATGCGTCAGTGCATTGAATTGAAAAGCTGCTCCAAACTACTACTTCCAAATCCCGGTGAATACTTTTGGCTGGTGTACCTGACACTTGGAGCCATTCTCACCCTCTGTGTGGCTGCCCAAACTCCGTTGCCATTAACTTGGTCATCGGTAACTCAGTTAGCTGCTGCTCCACTTTGCACCCACACCTCTGGAATATTGGCTGATTTAATCCACTGGGCCCCCGACTCCTTCTCCCTACAGCGTTGATCCATTTCCCCGGAATGACCGATCACACACCCTCACTGCCCACGTGTTCACCTCGATGTCTGCTCCTGGGGGTGGGCTCTTAATTGACTGACCATCCGCTCTGGATGTCTTTGTGGTTTGCAGCCGTCGATATGGCCAGGCTTCGGAGGGGAAGGGTATTGATCAGGAACAGAGTGGAGTCAAATCCCAAGTTCTGCTGACCTTCCATCATCACGGCTGATGTGACTGCTGTCGGTCCTTCCACCGCAGCACTGCCAGGTTCCCTCACTGTACTGTTCTAATGCTGCAGGCCAAATTGAGTGGTTTACATATTGAGAGCCACACGCACTGATTGTTGTAACCACAGGCTGACTGACTGTTTGACTGACTATAGTTTGACCTCGGCTGTACGTACCGTGAGGGAGGTTTGTGTGTGGGGGGGGGGGCTTATAACCAGCCGTTGTTTTTTTCTTCTTCAATGGTTTGTCTTTGGATGACAAACAAACCCCTGTGTCCCTTTTCACGGGGTCAAACAATCCTTCTAATGTAGAGGATTTCCACTGGAGGCAATCTTCATTTTTTTTTTTTTTGAGGTGATAGACAACTAAAAGTGCCTTGACCAGGATGATGACGAGAAGAAGTGATTAGGCTCAGCAGGACACTTCTGGGACCGGGACCAGGACAAGGACCGGGACCTGCTGCTGCCCTGGGCTCCTTGGTCGTCTGTAACCTTCATCTTCACTCACTGCTGATGAGGACATTACTGTAAAATCCAAGTCTTCTTCTGTCCTTCCACTCACTTCCATCTGTCTGTGTGTTTGTCGTTTTCCTGCCCCCTCCATGTCGCCCCTCTTGTCCCCCTCCTTCTCTCCTGTCGTTTTTCCCTCTTTCAACATAATCCTCCGCTCGAGCTCCAGGTTGCCGTAGAAACATCAATAACATTCCTGCTTGACAACATCTTAGTGCATTAAAGTGGTCACAACCACGTGCACACACACACGCACACTCACACAGACATGCTCGCTTTTTTGCACAGTGTGCAAAAAAGAACTATATATGTAATAATAGATTTTATTATCATTATATGTGTGCGTATCAATATATACATATGTGTATTTAATATATATGTGTAAATAATTTATTATAGAAATATACATAATAAATTATATAAATATATGTACATATATATATATACACACTGTATATATATATATATATATATATATATATTTTTTTTTTTTTTTTTTTTAACGTCCCCACGACTCTATTACCCCAACCCTTCCATTATGATTAGTCCATTTGGAGAAGATTGGTGCAGTGAACTCAGCTGATCTGGATCTGATCCACTGGTCCACCAGCAGATGTTGGTCTGTTGTTCATGAGGTGGACATGATGATCTGACTCCTCCACTGAGTCCATCTGTATATTAAGTCTCTCTCTCTGTCAATCTGTCTCACCCGCCCCCCACACACACACACACCCCTGTGGTCAGTCACATCCTTCATACTACTGACCACGACAGAGGCAATCTGCACCCTCAGACGAGTGTGTGTGTGTGTGCGCGTGTGTGTGTGTGTGTGTGTGTGTGTGTGTGTGTGTGTGTGTGTGTGTGTGTGTGTGTGTGTGTGTGTGTGTGTGTGTGTGTGTGTGTGTGTGTGTGTGTGTGTGGTGGGGGCTGTAGATTGTGCTGTGGACAGACCTGTCATCATCCCTGTCAAATTATTCTGATTGGCTGCTGATTTCCTGATGGCGTCCCCCTGTGCCTGTGTGTGTGTGTGTGTGTGACCACAGTGTTCTGCATATCAGATGTATGTGTTCCTGCCTTTGCAGTGTCTCATCACTTGATGTGATTGGTGTTGGTAAAACAACACACTTGTCTCTGATGAGCCCCCCATCCCCCTCCCCCTCCAAACTTCCCCACCTGCCTGTATCTTCCTCACCCTCCTCTCCCCCATACCCACTCCACCCCACCCTTCCTCCCCTCTCTCTTCCCCCTGTGTGTAGTTCAGATGCAACTTCCTTTGACGTCTCCAGACCAGAACCATTAAATGAACTTAATGTCACTAGGACAGATGGAAGGACGGGTCCTTACAGTGGAGCCTTGTTCAACTGTGGCTGTGGGGCCGGTGAACAACAACACTGTCCCACTAACCTGTGGAGTGTGGATGTAATATTCATCAGAAATAAGTCTGTCTGTCTGTCTGTCTGTCTGTCTGTCTGTCTGTCTGTCTGTCTGTCTGTCTGTCTGTCTGTCTGTCTGTCTGTCTGTCTGTCTGTCTGTCTGTCTGGTTTCTTCGTGTGTGTGTGTGTGTGTGTGTGTGTGTGTGTGTCAGGAGGTGCACATTCCCTTTGATATCAACCTTGGAGGCATCAAAGACAGGGAGAGAAGACCCAACAGAACAGGTTCTGTGTTAATCTGTCCAGATTAAATGTCACTTTCTGAGATTAAATGCTCTCCCCCAGTGGTTGGACAGCAGAGACACACCACAGACCACTCAGTGTCAGTGGAGTTACATTGACAAACACAGGTATAGTTGCTGCCAATGCCACACACACACACACACACACACACACAGCTGTTTAATTATCATCCAAAGGTATGTTGTGTGGATTATGGGATTATCAGGCTGCTGTGGCAGATTACTGAGGTGAGGCTGTGATGAAATGGCCTTTGTCAGCCGCTGTCCTATTGTTACACTCTGTCCCGGTGTGTCTGTGTGTGTTGACTTCACCAAATCCTTATTTCTGATCATATGTCTCACTTTATTTGGTTAATGTTCTGCTGTCGACCCTAACCCTCTGACCTCACAGTGGGGATGGAGGGATGCGCAGGGTGAGAAGGAGAGGGGAGGGGAGTCGGGTGGGGGCTCAGTGGAGTGAAGTGCTGGTGCACCTGGGCAGAGCAGATGTTTGAAGTCTGAGATCAGGGGTGTCCAAACTGTTCCACAAAGAGCCACTGTGGCTGCAGGTTTTTGTTCCAACCAATCAGCAGCCACACCTGAGTTGATGGGTTTAATCAACTGATCACAGTCATCAGACTCCTGATTGGTCAAGCTATGTGCTCTTGGTTGGTTGGAACAAAAACCAGCAGCCACGCCGGCCCTTTGTGGAACAGCTTGGACACCCCTGTCTGAGATGGAGGAGAGATTCTTCCAACTGAGGTTTATGCTCAGACTGAGGGAGAACCATCCGGAACTCTCAGGAAGGGAGCAGGCTGAACAACGGAGAAACACACACACACACACACACACACAACTGTATGGAGCACAGACACGTGCACTGCCTCACGCAGAGTGCTACTCTGTTGGGAATCTGCTCCATCCTCGCTGCAGATAAATGCCAGAGTCAGGGCAGTGATGGTGGCTGCTCTGCTGCTCCCTGCTGCCCCCTGCTGCTCTGGTCTGCACTTTCCTTCAAACTGGAGCAGGAATACAATTTGAATCCTGCTTCCATGAAGTACTACAGTACATTTACCACTTGCCCCCTTTTTTAGAAGAAAAGAAAAAAATGATCCTGGCCTTGTGTGCACGGGCAGCCCCGCTCCCCTCCTGTGAGGCAGCCATAGGGCCTGTATATCCAGCAGGGGGAGGCATCCCCCACATGACGACCTCTACTGACAGGACTCAAACCACAATAGGATTAAAAAAAAAAAAAGTCTTTTGAGGAGTAGGACCAAAGAAGGGACGAGGACCAAGTCAATAAATGAGACCAGGTCAGTGAAGTGAAAGAGTTTGACTCTGAGTCCTTCAGCTCTGTCTTCAACCATCTGTCCTCTGTCCTCCAGCGGCTGAGGAGTGGGCTCATCTGTGCTGCTTTGTTTCAGGCCCGTCCACACACACACATACGTTCACACTGGGTTGCTAGTTTGATGTCAGGTGTTGGTGGGTTTGCTGCTGCTGATGATATTGGTGGTGATGGTGGTGGTCCAGTAGGGTTAGGTTGCTGCAGGTCTGTAAAGCTGTGTGTCTGCCTCTGGTCTCCAGAAGAATTCTGATACCTGAACCTTTTTGTGGATGGAAGTGTAACTGCTGCTGGGTGTGAACTTCACGGTCCAGAAAGGCCTTGAATGTGACAACCTCTCTGCTGGGTTCCAAGAATGAGGTCAGCTGACCACCTGAACATACTGCATGACCGGGTTATTCCATCAATGGATTTTTTTCTTCCCTGATGGCACGGCCATATTCCAAGATGACGATGCCAAGACTGGTTCGGGAGCATGAGACATCATTTTCACCACAGAGTCCAGACCCTAACCCCATTGGAGTCCACTGGAGACTCTACCATCATCAATGCAAGATCATGGTGAAAAATTGATGCACCACTGGATGGAACTAAATTTTGTGACATTGCAGAAGCTTCAATCTCAACAATGCCACGGAGATGTGTGCTGTAATCAAAGCTAAAGGCGCTCCAACCAAATATTAGAGCGTAGAGTATGAGCCTTTTTTTTTGGCCAGGCAGTGTATGTGTTCTGAGAAAATTGTTTAAATGTGGATCTGTCTCCAGCTTGATGGGGGGTCGATGCCACTGTAGGAGGGGCTCCCCTTCTGTTCTACTTCCTGTCGGGTCTTTTTGTTTCGGGTGGTGTATTTGTCGATGACACCACTGCGTGTCCCTGCAGAGATCGCTCCAGCATTGTCTGGGGTGGATTGAACACCGTTCAGTCCAGACTGTTTCCAGGTGTCACAGTTTGTGTCTCTTGTGCCGACCAGCAACACCCAACCTCGGCCCCCTCACTGTTGCCGCTGAATCCAGGTGCTGAATCTTTGTAATGAACTACTGTGCGCCATTGGGGTCCACTCTGGGTTGCGCCCCCAGACGTCCCATACTTGACCACTTGCACGTCTGATGTGTCAACCACTGTCACAGCAGTTCAGTAAACCAGAGAATGAGGCTGGTCTGAAGTCAACAGCAGACATGGAGGTTAACCAAGTGTGTGTGTAAGGGGGTGTTAGGGTGGAGGGTTGGGAGGGGAGCTGTCATATAAATGGAACGGAGATGTAGAGAGGAGGGGTGGATGGGTGGTGGGGGGCAAAGAACCAGTTTGTGATCGAGGAGGCGAAGGGTCAGATGTAATCAGCTCCTCTGTAATTCTCCTCAGCCACTCACTCCTCTGTTTGTTTGTTTTTAATATTCTGTGTGTTGGGGGGGGGGGTGACAGCCTGACTATCAGATGCAGTGGTTAGTCTGTCTGTCTGTCTGTATGTGTGTGTGTGTGTGTGGGTGGGTGGGGGGTATTTTGGCTCTAGGTGAATTTATTTCTTTGCTGTGAACAGATTGTTGCCTTTTCTCTAATCTCTCTCTGACTGAATGACAGTGTTATGGGGGGAGGAGGGGGGGGTCTACAAACATGACCCCCCCACCCCAGCACTGACTGCCAGAGAGTCGCATCTTTACTGACTTTGTTTAAGCTCTGCTCTAACTGCAGTCCCTGTGCCAGCCACTAGGGCATGGAGACATCTGCACATCAGGCCCTCCATGTAGACCCAGCCTGGTCAACTTGGAACAGTAGGGTGTGTCAACCCTAACCATTTGGACCAGGACCAAGTGGCTCTTTGGAGCAACACAGGAAGACTGGGGTATACACATCTGGGGAGGCATCCCCCACATGACTCTGACTCGTCCCCCCCACAGACTGCCCCCCCCCACCCCCCACCCCCAGAACAGGAGTATTTTTTCCATTCTGTCACTCTGTGTGTGTGTGTGTGTGTGTGGAGGAAACAACGGGGCTGATAATTGTCCCTTGAATGCACCCACACAGTGGCTCCGCCCCCCCACTGAGGAACTATAAATATGGAAATGAGAGAGGAGTCCCTTTCCTCCTCCTCTTCTCCTCTTCTTCCTCTTCTCTCCTTCTCTCCTTCTATCCCCTTCATGCCTCCCACCCTCTTCTGCCTCTCATTCTCTTCCTCCTCCTCTCCTTCATTCCATCACCCTTCACCACACATCCAGGTAGATTTCAGCATACTGGGCTTAAGAGGAGGTGTCATCTTGCTGTGAGAGGAGCAGGGAGGAGGTGGTGAAGAGTATTACTCCAGTATATCTGTAAAATCTTGAACAACTTCAGTTAAAAGTCAGCGCTTCCAATGTCGAGGATGAGAGGAAGGAGAGGAGGGAGAGGAAGGAGAGGAGGGCAGGAGGGGAGGATGAGGGTTGGTGCAGAATGTCAGTTCATAAATGTAAAAGACACAAATCAAAATGATGATATAACACACACACACACACATACATACACACACACACACAGCCCTGTGACTCCATCAGTATCCATACAACAGCAGCACCAGTGGCATCGATGGGGGTGTGGGGGTGGGTGGCGGGGGTGTTGGTGATAGGGAAAAGGTAATTTGTGCAAAAGAAAATAACTCCTTGGAAAGAAAAAGGAAAATTGAGCGGCAGGAGAAGAAAGCAGTCAGAAAGAAAAGAAGATAAATACCTGGTGTTTTAGGCAAAGTCCAAATGACAGGGAATTGGCCACAGACACCTGACTGTGTTATTATATCAGCATCCACAAGGGGGCGGGGGTGGGGGGTGTAAAGAGAACTCCCAACACACAAACAACCTGCTCCGCCAGAGACAGAGCAGAAGAAGGACAATTTCTTGTCTTTGGCCTGGCCTTTAGGAACCCCCCCACCCTCCACTGCTGCTCTGCTGCCCCTCCTGGTGGCGTGCTCCAGGTGCAGGAGGGTGGATGATGGATGTTTGTTGATACCCAGACACTCGGCCTCTGATTGCCCAACATTAAACCAGCAATAACAGACCAATCATCCCACTTACAGACCCACGGCTCCTTCCCCGTCACTCCTCTCTGCCGTCCTCACTCCCTGTCTCCCAGTCAATTCTTGCTCTTTTCTCCTCGCCGCTGACATGCTTATTAGCTGATATTGATCGGGGCCGGTCAATGGTCGGCTCCTCTCAGCCACCGCATCGACGCCATAATCAGTCAGAGAGAAATGGACAGAGAGACGGAGCAAAAAGAAACTGACAGTGGCTGAATTATCTGCTGCCGTCTCATTGACCCACCCGGGGACACACACTCGCACTCACATACTCACAGACTGGAGCTGTCTCTGCGTCGGCCCGTCTCAGATCGGATCCAGTTTTTTAATGATTTTAAGAACGAAAATGTCTACAGCTGCACTTTCTGACACTGACGCAGGTGTCGCCGTGGCCCTGGCCCGGCAGGTCCAGCAGATGTTGCTGATGTTTCTGAGGGTGTACTTCCCTGGGTACACCTGCAGAGGGAGCTGAGGTTGGTCTTTGGGCAGGGCCGTAAGGGTGTGGGCTGCTCCGTGGGGACCTCAGCGGTGCCACCTCGTGGATGTTGTGACTACAGCTCTCAGCCTCCACTGCTGCCTTGCTCCAGGGCTGGGTCTCTGGGGGGAGCAGCAGCTGGCATGGCCCCTCGCCCCCTCGGGGGCCGCTGCCCGCCTCATATTCTCTCTGACCCAGAGTCCGACGCACGCTCACACACATCTCTTTCTGCACATTAACTTTTAATCAGCCTCTTAGCCAGGCATCTGTTTCAGCTCAGCCCGCGAAGACCTGTCGCTGCAGGTTAGGATCTGAACACGTGACCCGCCGATGGAGCTGCGCTCCACTTAGCAGCTGATGTCACCGCTGGAAGTCTTCAAACACAGGTCACACTTGTACTGACGTGCTGTCAGCAGAACTGCTAGCTGTGACTGCTGTGGCATCGTGGGAAGTGTGCAGTCCAGAAACCTCCTCTGCCCAAAGATAGGTGGCAGTAGGGAGAACGACAGGTTGGGGGAAAGGTGGACGTTGCAAATGCCCTCTGCACTGATGGTCAGTCAGTGAGCATCTTCATCAGAGATGGACCGTTCCACCTTGGCCCTCTGATTTCCGCCTTTGCCCAAAGGCAATGTCTCTGTCATTGGCGTGAAACCCCAGGTTTTACCTGCCTGGAACTTGTAGTTCAATCTCAGTTATGACAGTTGACTTCCAGTGGGCCAACCACCTGCAGTAAGGTCAGGTGGCAGGCGGTCGTAGAGACCCCCGCTGCCCCAAGACCCGGTCACGGGGAAGTAGGTAAAAAATGGATGGGTGGAGGTTCGAGTCTCTGTTTATATACAGTATATTGGAGTGGTTAAATGTAGCGTTGTGCTGAGTGTGATCTGATTTAATCTGATCTAATCAATATTAATTATGTTAATACTCCTCTGTAAATCACTTTGGATAAAAGTGTGCGCTGAATGCTTAAATGTAAATGTAATCTAATTAAATCTGCCTCTGACCTAATCTAATCTAATCTGATCTAATCTAATCCCACACATGTTGTTTGGACACCACATAACAGGCTTCAGAGTCAGTGGAGTCCCTCAGAGTTCCTTGGGTTTCTGGTTGGTGACTGTGTCTGTCTGCCTGTCTGTGTGTGTGTGTGTGTGTGTGTGTGTTTTACACACTGTTGTCATGAGGATGATGAGGATGATGCTCCTGGTGGCCCAATGGTGGAAGTGAAGGTGTCGGCACTTTCTTCTCAGCTTTTTTGATTAAGAAATGAGAAGAA
Source organism: Paraplagusia blochii (assembly GCA_016785265.1). Taxonomy (NCBI): domain Eukaryota; kingdom Metazoa; phylum Chordata; class Actinopteri; order Pleuronectiformes; family Cynoglossidae; genus Paraplagusia; species Paraplagusia blochii. The sequence continues at coordinate 133,184 of JAFBJS010018060.1, read as the reverse complement.
CCTTCAGTCCAGCTCAGCTGAAACTTTTCAACAACTTCTTGAGGTCTGATGGATGGACCAGCATCTGTGTTAAGTCCACACGAACCATTACCAGTGTGACAGATGCAGTGACATCTTATTGTGAGGTTTCTTCCTGGGTGGACGCAGCAGACCAAGACCAGGTGTGCTCACCCATGTCTACAGGCGTCAGCGCAGAAGAAGAAGAAGAAGAAGATGAAGAAGAAGGTTGGACCTGAATTTCTAAACAACTCTGATCCTACCTGCCTTCTTCATGTGGATGATGATGATGTCCAGATTCACAGATCTGCTGGCACCCTAGAGGAGGTCAGAGCCGCCTCAAAGGTCTCCTCCTCTTCCTCCTACTGTTTGTTCTCCTGTCTTCTGCAGCTGCTATTGTCCCTGAATATTTCTTCCTGGTTCTCAGCATCTGTGGAAGGTCTAATTGTGGGGAGCCGTGGCTGCAGCAGCAGCAGCTCAGGTAGAGGGGCAGTTAGCTGGAGCTAAGTGGTCCTTTGTTGCCCCTGGGGTTTTCTCCATTATTGAATGCACTTTGTCCTGAGCTTTCACTGTGATTAGTGCATTTTCAATTGACAGTTCACAGAGAAGCACTTTTTTTCCTCCTTTTCTCCCACAACAAGCACAACCCCCCACACCCCCACCTCCCCACACACAGACACACTTCCCTACCCCCAGAACACACACACACACACACACACAGAGACACACTCTCTCAGGGTGTATTAACTGCTCCTGTAATGCAGTTAAGCTCAGCTAGAAACCTTTCTACTGAATGACTCTCAGTTCAACAGCGGGGCTGGTGGGGTGGGGGTGTTGAACAGGGGTGTGAGTTGATGTAGCAGTCACCAATTACACTGCTGCTGCTGCTGCTGCTGCTCTGGTAGTGCAGAGTCAACCCTGTGATGATGATGATGATGATGATGTCCACCAATGAAGGAGTTTTGATCGTTTTAATGTCTGTCTGTAACTGTCTGTAGCTCCAACCTCCTGGTCTTGGTGTCACTCCCAGTTCCATCATGAAGAAGTGGTTAAAACGTGTGTAAAATGTGGAATTATTGGAGTCAAATCATGTGGGAAAGACTGCCCTCTAGCTGCAGTGGCTTCTTCTAATGATAATGGTGGTGGAGAAGTATAGAGGAGGTGGATGAGGTCAGGCTGACATTGCTCCTGGGCTTGTGATAAAATTATTTCAGCTGAGATAAATCTGTGACTGCTGCAGGACCTGGTCCTGAGGACCAGTGTTGTGTTCATCTGCTGCTCCAAAGGAAGGCCAGCGCTCACACACACACACACACACACACTCCTGCTGGCTGACCATCAGCCCCCGCTCTCTGGAAACACCTGAGATTCCTGACTTTCCCCTTTCCATCATTTCCTAAAAGATACTCCCCAGGGATTAACAAAGTTCTATATGTCTCTTCACGGAGCTAACTACAGTCCAAGATACTGAGATGGTGTCTGTGTGGATCAAACCTGGGCTTAAGGCCAGGGTCAAGGTCCTTCACTCTGAGTTAACCAGTCAGGCAGTAATCACGAAGAGAGGATCCTGAGAGCCTGACTCCTGAAGGTTTGGGGGTGGAAGGCTTCACCATCGCCCATTCTCTGTGAAGGTCTCTAGGTCAAACAGAACCAGCAGAACTTCCCAGTCAGAAGTTCTTCTCCTCTGTCTGTCTGTGTCTGCTGCCCTGACCTCTTACACCTGGATCAAAGATTAAGACCCTCAGGTGGAGGAGAACAATGAGGAGGAATGATGAAGATGTGGATTAGTCATTTGGCAGAACGAACGCTCAACCAGAACCAAGAAGGTGGCGGCTGTAACGCTGCTGTCCTTCGTTGTGACGTCAACAGTATTTCCTGCCTCACTGGATCCCCTGAGTCAAAGGGGCGGGACATCTTTGTACTGTACACGTTGGGGGTGTCGCCCATCAGTGCGCGCTGCTGGGAAACTGGAGAGTTGGTTTGTTTGTTCCACTGGAGTCTGGGTCTCAGGGTCTCAGGGTCTCAAGGTCATCAAGTGGCGTCTGACCCTCTCCGTTCAGACGTGCTGTATTTATAAACATGACTTGTCTTCCAGCACTATCATCTTCACACTCAAACCACACCCCCACCCCGTTCAACTCCCTCCCCTTCCTCTATTTGTCTCCGCTCTCGTCCTCCCACTGAAGCTCTTCAAGCAGATGGGAAATCTGGGCTCATGTTTAAGGCATCAAGGTGAGTCCTGGATGTCCTGCAGCTGTGGATGTGATTTCTGATAAACCCCCCTGGTCCCTCACACACACACACACACACACACACACACACATAGCCAAATTTCACCCCAAGGATGCCTGAACATGTGGTGGTGTTCAATCAGCCCCCGCTCCTCCACTTGATAATCAGTGTCTCTGCGCACAAACATGTTTGTGAAAGTTCACGGATATAAATTCATCTGAAGAATCAAACAAATGTTCCTTCTGTAAAGCTTTATACACACACACACACACACACATAATATGAAGGTGGTGAAGAGTGATGGACAGGAGGGTCAATGTGGGCATCTGACCATGAGCTGGACGTCACCTGAGCCAGGAGCCAGGAATATTTCTGTCTGACGGCGTCATTTGTAACATTTGTCCTAAAAAGAGGACAGCAGTGTGTGTGTCCATCCCCAGGATGACACAGTGAGATCTGCTTCTGCTCTTCTTTGTCTCTAGTGGTCTTGTAAAGACAAAACCAGAAATAGTCGATCGGTCGGTCAGTCAGTCGGTCAGTCACTCAGAGAACAGGAGCAGCAGACAGTTCCAGGCAGTTAGACAGGCAGTCATCCCTGACATTTGGCAGCAGATAAGTAAGCTATCAAAGGAGGGGGATAAATGGCAGAGTAAAGATTGGTCCCGGCCCCTCAGAGAGGAGCGGGGGCCACGGTGCAGCCGTGGTGGGCAGATAGCCCCCTGCTCTCATTATACTCTGCCTAATCCAAAACCATGTTTACTCAGAGACACAGAGAGAGAGAGCGAAGGCTTATCGAAGCTCCACACCGTCCTCCGACGCTGTGCGAGCGTGCACGAGATTGCACGTCAAAATGAGCCTATTCCAATGGAAAGAGGGATCAGGAGTGTCTCGCAGGCAGACGCCGTTGGCCAGAATGTCGATTCTTATCTCTCGCCGCCTGCTTTTTCTTTTCTGGACGGCGCTGAATAGAGAGTGGAAACGCTGCATTCAGGGGCGGCCGGGACTCCGGCCCGCTCGGTCCGCTCTGGTTATTATGATGATTATTATTACTACCACCTGACTGATGACCAAACGGTCACCATAGCAACAGTGGTGGTTTAACCTTCGCCACATCTGTTTGATTCCTCAACCGTTAGCTGCCTTCCTAGCAGCCTGGTAGAAATGTTCACCTCTAACCCCAACCCTGCTCCACAAAAAGTCCAGAAGCTTCTGTTTGGACCCGTGATCGTTGGAAGTTATGGTGCAGTTCTCTCTGAAGGTCTCTCTCTCTCTCGCTCTCTCTCTCTCTCTTTCTGCCCCCAACTCCCCCAGAGTGTCTTAGCTGTGTAATGTCTCCCCCACGGCCGTGTCCTTGATTGGACACAGCCTAGAGTGTGTGTGTGTGTGTGTGTGTATTCAGATAATAACAACAGAAGTGTGTTTTGCTGTGTGTCTGTATGTCATGATGATGATGATGATTTTGATGTGTGTGTGTGTCCACTTGACCCCATCTTGACCCCATCCTGACCCTGCTCAGAGCATTTCCTCCCTCCTTGTCTGTACTCCACATGGTTCTCCTCCTGGCTCTCCTCCTGGTTCTCCTCTTTGCCCCACAGTCCTGCAGAGACAGGGCCAGTCTGTCAATTGGTCCGCCAGTCAGTTGGTGTGATTACAGACCAGTTCAGTCCAGACCAGGAGCACCTCTGTGTCTGTTTTTCTTTGGTATGATTGTCACATTACTGCCCTCTACTGTCTATCTGACCTGAGTACCGGGTGTCACCACAGTGTGGCGCCGTAGTTGTTGTTGCTGTTCTTTCACTAAAGGCCACCAAACCCAAAGGTCAGTTCCACTGAGAGCGGTTGAGGTAAAGGTTCCGTTCCGTTCCGTTCCGTTCCGTTCCCTTCTATCCAGTGTTTGTGGCTGAGGTCAACAGAGGTCGTGGTTGTCCTGCAGCAGGTGTACAGGGACTCTGGGGTCGGTGGTGGTGGGGGTGTGGGTGGGGGGCCAGTCAGCTTCTAATGGTGGACACTTTATCAATAGACCTGATTAAATCCTTCCTGCTTCAGTGATCTTGGTGAACTGCAGGAGGAGGAGCAGGAGGAGCAGGAGGAGCAGGAGAGTGTTGTCTGTAAGCTGCTTAGTGTAGTGTCTCTCCCCTCTCTCTCACCCTTCTCCTCTCTTTCCCCTCTCTCCCGTTTCTCTCCCCCTCACTCACTCACCAGTTACATTTCTCTACACTTTTCTCTCTTTCGGTTTCTCAACAGCTTAACAACAGACACAGACACACGGATATGAAAATGACTGAACTTTTTTTTAATTCAAATCAGTGTTTACTTCTTCCACTGCCAACACACTCTGTCAATGTGTGTGTGTGTGTGTGTGTGTGTGTGTGTGATCCACAGAAGGAGGAGGGCTGACAGTCAGTGATAAGACAGACAGACAGACCTGCTCACAGTGATTATCACCACTGGACCCTTGTGTCCCTCTCTCTGTCTCTCTGTTTGTCTCCCTGTCTCTCTCTCCCTCTCTCACTCCTGACTGGCGCAGACAGAAACATATCCTAGCCCAGGATTCTGTTCCGTTCTGTTGTGTACTCTAGCTTGTGTCCCCATCTGTTCCAGGTGTGTGGCCCTCTGAGGAGGTTCTGGCCCATTACTGCCTGAAGAACCCTCACATCTTCAGGTGAGTTCACCCCCCCCCCCCCCCCCCCCCCCCCCCCCCCCCAGTGGGTTCCCCCCCCCCCCCCCCGCCCCCCAAACCCCCGGCTCACGGCTGAAGGAGCCGGCAGGAACTTTGATTTCCTCTCAAGGTGGAACGTCACCCTTTGATTTCCTGTTTTTAACATTCAAGAGACGAGAGGCAGGAAGGAGAGGAGTATCGATCAGAGTGAAGGTCAGGAGGAGAGGAGGACAGAGGGAGGGAGAAGAGGGGAGGATTCAGAATGTAGTGTCACTCAGCCGTCAATCTTCTCAGAACATCCACATTTTAACCACTGGCGGTCTGCAGTCAGTCTGTAGTAGTCGGTTGGTCTGTGGATTCACCTTCATCTCAACTACAGTAGGTCAGAACATTGTCTCGTTTGAAACAAACGTCGAGTTAATTTTCCTGGAGCCAATCCCAGCTGTCAACAGCTGAGGGCGCTGCAGCGCCATGCATGTAGAGACAGGGATATCGCTCCCACCAATGGTCAGTTCAGGGTCGAAGGCCAGGCCAAGACAGAGTGAGGGTAGAACTTCTGGATGGGACTGGGTTACACTGGTCACCAGAGTCCACTCTCTCCCTGTCTCTGTCTGTCTCTGTCTGTTCAAAGGTCCAGTCTGTGTCTGTGACAGACAGGTCCTCAAGCCACACCCCTGACTCCTCCCCTTTCCTTCTGTTATAGAGGAGCTGTGTGTGAGTTAGGAGGAGGGATGACCTGTCTGGCTGGAATAACGGTGAGAAACGTGCACTCACACTCACACACACTCACACACACTCTCTCTCACCTCTCTGTCCCTTCTCTTGTCCCTTCTCTTGTCCCTTCTCTTGTCCCTTTTCCTCCACCTGCTCCTAAACACTGATGCCACTGTTAGCTTTTCTCTCCTCTGGTCTTTCACACCTGGTATTCACCGCTGGTTGTGCCGAGAACAGGTGAAACGCGACGCCTTGATAAAGGTGCTGTGGACGGCACAGGTGGACGTCCCGGCCCCTTTGGGACAGACTGGAGTCGAAGGTGGTCCTTCAGCTTCATTATTGGAGAAAACAGAGGAGAAGATTCTGACGCCCCCCTCCCCCATCTACACCTGCCTCACACGCCGCAGTCCTCCCTCCCTGCCTCCCTCTCTCCCCCGGTCTCTCCGAGTCTACGCTGCAAAGTTAGATGAAGGGCATCAGGCAGGCCCAGCGAGCCGAGTGCAGAGTGACAGCGGTGATGGCTCGGCCCGATAAACAACCCACGTCAAATGAAAAGGCTCTGCGCTGCCATCATCCCCTGTCACAATGCAATTACTGAACAGAGTGATAGCAAGATAGCAGCCCCCCCTCACACAGACCCCCACCAGCAGTCACCATGATAAAAGTATTGACTGATTTGATTGAATGATTAAAATAATGCAGACATAAAAATGGAGTGAAGAGAGACAGACAGACAGAGAGAGAGAGAGAGAGACAGGCAGAGAACCTGTGCAGATGTGGTCAGATGTTTGCTCCGACCTGTTTAACTCTTCTCTCTCTCTCTCAGGTGGCTCTTTGTGCTGATGTGGAGGAAGTTCTTCTCTCTGACGGAAACGAAAGGTCCATCCAGAGTATCCTACAGCAGCAGTAACATCTCTGACCATGGCTCCATCTGCCTTCTGTGCTTGAGGCTGATGGGTCTGATTCACTTCTGGTCCAGATCTTTAGGTATGCTTCGGACGTCAGCAGTGAAGGTTATCGATCTGTCAGTCACCGTAGAAGGTCCTCTTGGTCTGAGAACACTCCCAAAGTTCCCTACTCTCCCGTCCAACGTTCCGCAGGCCCATGCGGTTCAGGTCCTGGTCCAGGTCCAGGTCCTGGTCCAGGTCCTGGTCGTTGATCAGTAATTGAACACAACAGTGTGTTTGTAGAGATTCCTTGACTCAACTGTGTCCAGATGTCAAAGCCATTGTGGAGAGGAACAGGAGAACAGGACATTTTGGTTCCACCCGTGTTTCCTCCAGGTGAGATGATCCAAACAAATCCTGATAGAAACTGTTGTTGTTATTGTTTCTCTGCTTCTGTCAGCAGAGAAACAATGAATTCATTGATGGATGTTTCAGACTCAGGAGGAAGTGTGTGTGTGTGTGTGTGTGTGTGTGTGTCCGTCCAGGGAGTGTAAATGTCAAGTGTCATGTCCAGGTCTCAGTTTCTGTGCCTCAGACGACATGTGGAACCATCTCAGTGCTTTCTCTGCTGAGGCAGAAGAAAGCAGCAGTGGGGGACGTGTGTTTCTGTGTGGGGGAGGCCTGGGGGGCGGGGGAGGAGGGGTCAAGTGTCATCGTTGTTGTAATAATCCTTTCTCTTACTTCTGCACTCAGGGTGTTAAGGTGGGACGACCCGTCGGACATCTCAGCCCTGGACGGTCACTTTGACGTGGTCATGTGTGCAGACTGGTATGTGCTGTACTGTATCACAGACATCACAGACAGTTACCAGGCTGAAACCACAGCCTGAAATGTGGGGTTCTGGTTCTGAATCATTAGAACCACTGGAAAGAACTGAAAAGATAAGGACAGAAGTGGACCTAGAGAGACACAGACAGACAGGCAGGCAGACAGACAGACAGACAGACAGACAGGCAGAGGGAGAGCGATCCGAGGCTTTGTCTGTTCCTGCCTCTTATGTTCACTTTTCTTGGCCCCCCAGCAGCGACTGGACCTTCTTTTCCCATTTCACACACACACACACACACACACACACACACACACACACACAAATGGACACATACACCCGCCTGCCTCCATTTTACACCAAATTGCCTCGTTTTCATGCTTGGTGTCCCAGCAAATGGACAACTTAGGCAAATTGCAAATAATTGAGCCTTGACAAGGGAGGAGAGACGCAGTGTGAAGGAAGAGACGGAGGTGACGGAGGAGGAGCGGATATGGAGATGGAGCAGGAGACGCAGCAACACAAATACAACAATTAGCCCATTGGTCATTGAAATGTAGATGGTGGAGCTAATGGAGGAGAAGGCTGCATGATTGGAACGGTCGGGTGACTCTCAGAGATCACTGATCAGACCTAGAGTTTCACCTTCCTGCTCTGAAGGGAAATGTTAACATCACACAGCGGCCAACGAGGAAAAACACCTGACCTCGACCTCCGTCAGTCTCCACCAGGACACAGATGTTTTTCAGGTCATTTTGACCTGATTTACAGATTCACCCGTTTGGTTGAGTCGTTCATGAAGAGTTAAGTTGGGCAGCGTTACGTTTTTGCTCTTCTTCACTTCAACCTGACGGCGAGGAGAAACAGGAGCGAGGAGAAAGGTCCCTCCTGTCGCGTGGACCTGGGTTCACCTGTGAAGTGTGATGGGCCGCGAGTGGTTCTGGTCACATGACTCTTTGATGTCATGTGTCTCAAACCACCTCCTCTGTGGAGACATGTGTGATGGAAAGATCTGCACCTGCTCCTCAGGTGTAAATCAGGAGAGAACCTTCTCCATGCACATATTCTCCAGACCTGTCAACACAAGAACATAAATCAGCTCCACTTTTTGATCTGCTGCTTCTCACACAGGAACCTCCTCTCACCTGAGCTTCTCTCCTTTTGCTCCTCAGTCTGTTCTTGGACCAGTACCGGAGCAGTCTGGTGGGGGCGCTGAAGAGATTACTGCAGCCACACGTAAGGCCTTGTGTGTGTGTGTGTGTGTCCTCCTCCTCCTCCTCCTCCTCCTCCTCCTCCTCCTCCTCCTCCTCCTCCTCCTCCTTTGCTCTAACAGGGTCTTGATGATGTCACTTTTTAATGTTAACTATAAAGAACAGTGAAGCCGTCCTCTGATCTCCATCTCCGTTCCTTCTTTTCCTTCATCATCCAATCCTCACCCCTCCTCCCCCACACCCACCTCCTTACACTCCGACCTCCTGCTGTGAAGAAGCGAGAGTCTGGAGGAGATACAGCAAAGATTCTGTCCTTCTTCTGTTCTTCAGAGAAGAGATGGAGGACTGAGGCCGCAGGGACGTCCAGTCACATGACCTGAAGGAGGGAGGGGGGGGGTCAGTTTCTACAGTCATTAAATCAAAGAAGTAATTACGTTGTCATTAATCATGATGACAGTGAAAAAGTCGATGGGTCTCAGCGCCACAGCGCCACCAAGCATTGGCCCTGTGTACATACTGTCAGTCGGTGGAGCTGACTGGCCTTTCCTCCCCCTGCTGTGCTCGCAGCGAGGTTCGGCCCGATCTCGTTCTGCTACTTTTTTTTCACCCTGTAATGAGCCTGCCGGGTTTTTAGTCTGGACCAACTGTCCCTCAGACGTCCTTCTTCCATGCCCTCAGTACCAATGTCGTGTCATGTCCCTTCTTTCTCCTGCTCCTCCCTCCCAGGGCCTGGCTCTGGTTATGGCCCCGCACCGAGGTCCAACACTGACCCAGTTCTGTGAACTGGCCCAGGAGGCCGGACTGAGCATCTGTGTGCAGCAGCGATACGACCCTCAAGTCTGGAAGGTCCACCAGAAGGTAGGGAGCAGGACCTCCATACCGGCTTTCTTTCCCTGACGTTTCACTTTGGTTTGTGCGAGAAGACGGCGACGTCCGTCCAATCGCTTTCACAGCGGCTAAGCTAATCCCGTCGATGCCATTTGGCTTTTCTGAGTGTCACTACTGCCCCCTTCTGGCTCTCTGTTCCACTGCTGAATATTTTACCGCCCTTGGTGATGTCAGAGAATCTTCCACTGCAGCTGGAAGGAAAGGTCTGGTTCTAAACCCTGGGAGAACCAGGAGGACGGGGAGATCCGATTGTTCCAATTTGATTTCCGGGGACTTTGCTGCAGAAACATCAGGACCTCGAGCCAAGGGGTGTGTGTGTGTGTGCGTGAGACTGTGTGTGTGAGACTGTGTGTGTGTGTGTGCGCGCGCATGTTTTTGTGTGTGTGTGGGGACAGGCAGGTCGGCACGTTATCCTCTTATCCCCACTGCGGTGGAGGAGAGAGGAGCAGCTGGAGGACTGAGGCCGTCTGATAACTCTCTGAGCTCCGTCTTAATCTTGTTACTCAAATGGTTGTGAAGAGAGAGTCATGAATTTTAATTCTCTCTCTCACAGTCTCCCCCACATGTGTAACCATGTCCCTCCTGTGTCCACGCTCTCCTCCCTGTCCTCCTCGTCCTCTTTGCTCCTGTTTATCTATCTCCCATTTCCTCCACCAGCGCCTGCTCCTCCATCCTTCCAGTCTGTTCTTCTCTCCTCCTAATCCTGCAGACACAGACCTCCCTGCTCCCTCCTTTTTCTCCCTCCTTCTCCTCCTCCCTCCACAAACACTGGTGGAAATAACAAAGGTTTGACACAAACACAAACAACTAAACTGAAATTTAAAAAAATAATTGAGCTGCACCTCAGAAAAAAGAAGAGCGATTGTGTGGGTGCAACAGGGTGGATCAGGGGAGGATGAGGGAGGATAGAGGAGGCGAGGGAGGCGAGGGATGCCGGGTTAAGAGCCGATTTAGTTCAGCCACCCATGAAGCTGATTAGGCAGCCTGCGATCAGGAGGAACAGCTTTGCTTGTTAAACTTTTCACCTCTGATAGCCCCCCAACCCTGCCCCTATGCCCCTCTTACCGCCCAACTCCCCCCAACTCTCTCTACTGTTAGAATTTGACCGTGACGACTGGGAGAACCAGCAGAGGGACAGACGTCCTCCTTCAGTCCCATTCTACCCGCTATAACAGAGTAGATCCGAACCAGAACCAGGGAAAATCAATCAGGACTAGGTCTGAACTAAAGTGAATCAGGATCAGGATTAGGGTTAGACCCATATAGAACAGAATTAGGTCTGAACTAAAATGGATCAGGATTAGGGTTAGACCCATATAGAACAGAATTAGATCTGGACTAAAGTGAATCTGTTTGAGTCTGGTCTGAAGTCAATCAGGATTAGGTCTGGATCTAAATCATTCAGGATTAAGGCTAATCATAAATAAAACAGGACCTGGTCTGGACTTTTGGTCTGGTCTTAGGCATGAGCTGAATTGAATTCAGGAGGTTGTGATCTTCTTGTGCTGCTCTCACCCCGATTGGAGTCTTTGCCTGTCTGTCTGTCTGTCTGTCTGTCTGTCTCTCAGTGACGGTGCCCTTTGACAGAGTGAGTGATATTTGATTGTTGTGTCTCTCAGATGCAGTTGGAGGGGAAGGACTCTTATGACGAGAACCTCCACTATCCCCTGCTGGTCACTCTGAGCAGAGACGCAGAGAGTGTCAGCAGAACAGACCACCGGTGTGGAAACTAGGACCTTCGTCGTCCCTGGCTGACTGACAACGTTCACTGACTGGTCAAGAGGCACAATGTCGTCCCCAACCTCATCAAAGTGCATTGTGGTTGAAATGGGGGGTGGGCGTGGGGCGGGGTGGGGTGCAGACTAGAATTGGAGGGACAGACAGGGGTGGGAGGGGTCATGGACCTTGTTTATTCTGCTTCTTCACGTTGCCTTCATCAACTCTGGAGAGAGGAAACTGTGACTTCTGCCTTAAACTGTGACTGATCCAGAGTCAGTGTTTAGATCCAATGGTGATGACGTGTACTGACGGAGGTGCAGTGACAGTGTGAATACACAGGTGTCACTGTGGTGACCCTCAGTAACACACAGCTCATCCACCTCCTCATGCACCTCTTCCTCTTCTTCCTGCTGTTCAGCTTCCTCAACCTCCTCCTTGACACCCCCTCGCAGCACCACCTGCTGTTCCCAACAGGAACTGTGGCCTGATGTCAGTGTTACTGTAGTTGACCATGACTTGACTGTGAAGGAGTGTGTGTGTGTGTGTGTGTGTGTGTGTTCACTCAGTGCTAACATGCTACCAGTGTTACTGTGACAGCAGTGAATTCTCCCTGTTGTTGTTGTTGTTGTTGTTGTTGTTGTTGTTCCTAAGGGTGTTAACAATAAGATGAAGTCAGTGTTGAGTCTCAATAAAAAAACAGGATGAAACTGAAGTCTGTCTGTCTGTCTGTCTGTCTGTCTGTCTGTCTGTGTGTCTGCCTGTCTGCCTGTCTGTGGTCTGAAAGTTGATGATGCAGTCCAACCTCATCCTGCACAGAAACAGTCCTGTCTGTACCGAAGGGCCTGGAATCTTAGACTGGATTCTTCGTGGTCATTCCAGACACTGAAAGGAGAAGAGAAATCATTTGGGGCGGGGGTACAAGGGGAAAAGGCTTTATGCTTGAAAGAAAGACTACTGAGAGGGAGACAGGCAGGGAGAGAGAGACAGACAGACAGACAGACAGGCAGAGAGACTGATAGAGTGTTTCCAGTTCTACACAAGGGCCCATTAACTTGACCACTTGCCCTTTGAACACAAAGGCAGAGCCGGCCCACTGCCCCTCCCACCCAATTATCCAGGATCAGACTGAGTGGTCAAGATGGAGGAGGGGGAGGAGGAGGAGGAGGAGGAAATGTTAACAAAACAACGGCCTCCATCAAACCAGGATTCTACTGAAGTTCTAGCAATGTTCTCCTACAGTTCTGCTGAAGTTTTCCTCTAGTCCTCTAGCAGTTTTTTTACTAGTTCCACTAATGTTCTGCTGCAGTTCTACTGTAGTTCCACTGTCCTTATCGATGAATTGGAGAAAATATAAAGAAGTTCCAATGATTTGTACCCTTCGTACCTTGGTTATAGGTTAGAATCTAGCGGTCAGAGCGACCTCCTGTGGCCGCTCTAATGTTAACCAATCTCGGCTCTGTTGTCTGTAAATGTGGAACACAAGGGTGGGAAAGGAACTGTAGAAATCTGTCTGTGTCTGTCTGTGTCTGTGTGTGTGTGTGTGTGTTGTGTTGTGTTGGGGGGTGGGGGGGGGTTAAGTGAAGTGTCAATTATACAGAATGTAAACACGTCAATATACTGATGGTAACACGGGAGCTGACAGCAGCCAGCTGTTAATGAAGAGGCTGCTCTGTTGACAAACACTGATGAGGTCAGAGAGGGGAGGACGAGGAGGAGAAACAGGAGGCGGAGGAGGAAGAGAGGGAAAGAAGAGAAGGAGGAGGAGGAGGAGGAGGTTTGAGGTGGGGGGGCTGCACCCCTGACTGTCTCTACCTCCTGTGAAGGTGAAGCAGCAGTGAACCTCTCACTCACTCCACCCCACTGAGAATTTGAGGACATGAAGACTGAGACACCGCCAGCAGGGGGCGACTATTCTGGGTTCATTTCACCATCAACGCCAAATCAATGTGAGACCTTTCTCCAGTTGTTCCATCCTGACTCCACTCTATTCTTCTCCTCAGTCTCTTCCACAGTCTCCACTGCTCTGAACAGTGGAGCCCAAGTATTTGAACTCCTCCACCTTCTCCACCTCTGCCCCTTGTAACCTCACCACTCCACTCTTCTCCTTTTCATTCACATGGGATTTTTATAGACACTGTGTAAACCTTTCACTCAGAGACAAAGTATTTATCAGAGGCAGTCTGCATCAGAGAGACAGTCTGTAGGTTTTCATGGGAAGGTAGAAGTCTGTGTAGACCACCAGAGTCTGACGGCAGCCCTGGGACAATCTGTCAATCTGTGGGCTGGAAGCTGATTGGTTGGATGGAAGAAGACAGACTTGGACCCTGTGAGTTGGTCCATCCTCCAGTGACAAGGACATGGAGAGAAGGAAAAGAAATTCATTCATTTCCTCCCCCACTACATATGCACTCCTCATGACACTGTTGGGACATCCTAGGCCACTAGGTGGCGGATCGCATTGGACTGTGGAAATGTTTCTCTGTGTAGAGAGAGGTCCTGGTGGACCCTATGAAACCTTCTGGCCTTCATGATCATCTGGGTCTCCTTCTCCTGTCTGTGGCTCGTGGTCACCAAGACAACAGCTTTAACCTGCTGGTCCTGTAGTGAGGGTGGAGAGGGTGGAGAGGCTCCTCAGGTCTGCTCTGAAGGTCAATGAGGTCCACTCTGGTTCTCTGCCCTGAGGACCGGGGCAGTAGAAGGCTTCCCTCCCCCATCACTGTTCCAGCAGCAATCAGCAGACCACAGGCAGTCTCTGAGTGGTCTCCAAAGACGGGTCTCTGGGTGGTCTTCAGAGATCGGTCTCAGGAGAAGCAGGTCCAAACTGTTACCTTTCTTTTTTAACCCCCGAGGAGAACCCAGAACCCAGTCCTGGTCTAGAAGTGTTCTTCCTCCTGGGCTCAGCCGCCAGAGTGGTGTGCACCTGTTCCTCGCAGTTTTTCTGCCTCTTCTGTGGGGGTTCGGCGGGGGCAGGGGGGCCGTGGGGCCGTGGGGGGCGGGGGGAGGGTTGCAGGGGTGAGTGCTGGAGGTAAATACTCCAGTAGCCACTTGTCTGCCTCCTCAGGGGGAAAAGGTACATAGATTATGTCCACACTAATCCTCTGTCACAAAAAGGCATTTTACTTCAGTGGTGGTGGTTTTCAGAGGATACACACTACACACACACTACACACACACACACTACACACACTACACACACACACACACCACACACACACTCACGTTTCCTGTCCATACGTGCACAAGGACATTGGAGCAATTAACCTTTAGCTGATTCTGTCTGAGTAGTGAGAT
>JAFBJS010018060.1:98760-113760 GCA_016785265.1 Paraplagusia blochii | reverse complement strand
TTCTCCAACACCTGACCCTTGTGTTCCACTGAGCCTGGGTGTCAGGTGTGTGCTGGGGGGGCCGACGGGAGGGGGCGGGGGCTCATATGGTGGATGTGTAAATGACAGATTCTTCATGGTAAACATTGACAGATAGCGTCAGCTTGTTTCCACTGCTGAACTGGATGGAGACACTTGTGATAAGTGCCCCATTGGTGAGGAGAGAGTCGGGGTAAATGGGGCAAAAGAATACCACTAATAAAGACCCCCACCACCACCACCCTCCCCTTCTCCTTCAGCTCGACCCTTTTGTCCCACCTGCTTTTCTGCGGCTGTGAAAAGAGGCTGCCCCCCACCACCACCACCCGCCCCGTCCCCACCTCCTTCCTCCTTTCTTTATCCTCCTCTTCTCCTTTTGGCTTAACAGCCATGTGAAGAGGTTCATTACTGGTGTGGCTGGTCCTCCTCAGGTAGGCCGGGGTCTCTTCTCAGTCCTGGTCCGGGGCCCTCCCCGTCTGGCCTCGCTGGCTCCCTGGAAAAGGGAATCATTTCACACAAAGGTCCTGTTAGCACTTCCTGTCTCTAAAGGTTCTGCTCTTCAGTCAGCTCCGTGTGTGGACCTGAGGGTCCTGCTGCTCCTCAGCATCATGGTGTTCTTCACTGGAGCCTCTGTTCGCGGAGTCTCATTAGTCCAGAAGACACTCCTCCACCTTTTATTCTTTTCACGCCGCTCCTCTCCCTCTTCTTCAATGCACTTTATTTGCCATTCTTTCTTGGAGACGGCGCCCCCCAGCTTCCCCCCGTCTTACTGCCTTGACAGACAGTACAGCGTTGAGCCGGGCTCATCACCTCTCTCCTCAGGCGCACAGGTGACACACTTGTTCAAACTGTCCCCCCCAACAGGGCAGTGGGGTAAGTAAGGTTGGAGGGTAACTGGAGCTTCGATGACACATTGCCCGAACAGAAGCTGCGTTTGGAAGCCTTGGATTGGTCAGGGATTCTATTGGCCCTGGTGCGGCCGCAGTCACGTGACGGCTGATCTCAAATCAGGACCTCTGAAGTCTGTTGGTGGACTTGCTTCTTCATCAGGGGTGAGGAAGAGCCTCTGACGGGTTGTCAATCCGTCCACTGTCATCAGAGCGCCTCAGAACTCCTCACTCCTGATGGGATTGTGGAGCAGAGAGAATATAGAATATGAAGGGAATCATAGTCACCTGACTAATCCCAGCATCTGAACTGATGTCAAGTGGATTAAAACCCCTCAGTGATGATGTCATGACAGTAACTTAAAGGAGTGAAAATGGACTTTTTTATGCTTCTTTTCTCCTTTAATCGTGGCCTGACTCCAGACCGCTTCTCTGATCCCATCAATCACCGAGGTCCGCCTCTGTAACCAGATTACATCCAACCGCCCGAGGTGTAGAACCACACGGAGCGTGGCCGTGACATCATCACCGTAGAAACTAATCCGGTGTTGAATCTCAGGAGGCAACATGCAGGACATGGAGCGGAGGCAACGGGGGAAAAAAAGAGTCTGTTTCTCCTTTCGTCAGTCTGTGTCTCCTCTCTCACTTCAGTCTGTGTCTCCTCTCTCACTTCAGTCTGTGTCTCCTCTCTCATCAGTCTGTGTCTCCTCTCTCACTTCAGTCTGTGTCTCCTCTCTCACTTCAGTCTGTGTCTCCTCTGGTCAGTCTGTGTCTCCTCTGGTCAGTCTGTGTCTCCTCTCTCACTTCAGTCTGTGTCTCCTCTCACTTCAGTCTGTGTCTCCTCTCACTTCAGTCTGTGTCTCCTCTCACTTCAGTCTGTGTCTCCTCTCTCATCAGTCTGTGTCTCCTCTGGTCAGTCTGTGTCTCCTCTCACTTCAGTCTGTGTCACATCTCACTTCAGTCTGTGTCTCCTCTCCCATCAGTCTGTGTCTCCTCTCTCATCAGTCTGTGTCTCCTCTGGTCAGTCTGTGTCTCCTCTCTCACTTCAGTCTGTGTCTCCTCTCTCATCAGTCTGTGTCTCCTCTGGTCAGTCTGTGTCTCCTCTCACTTCAGTCTGTGTCTCCTCTCTCATCAGTCTGTGTCTACTCTCACTTCAGTCTGTGTCTCCTCTCACTTCAGTCTGTGTCTCCTCTCTCACTTCAGTCTGTGTCTCCTCTCACTTCAGTCTGTGTCTCCTCTCACTTCAGTCTGTGTCTCCTCTCCCATCAGTCTGTGTCACATCTCACTTCAGTCTGTGTCTCCTCTCCCATCAGTCTGTGTCTCCTCTCTCATCAGTCTGTGTCTCCTCTCTCATCAGTCTGTGTCTCCTCTCTCATCAGTCTGTGTCTCCTCTCTCATCAGTCTGTGTCTCCTCTGGTCAGTCTGTGTCTCCTCTCTCATCAGTCTGTGTCTCCTCTGGTCAGTCTGTGTCTCCTCTCTCACTTCAGTCTGTGTCTCCTCTCTCTCCTTTAAAATGGTGAAGTGACTTTCAGCTCCAGAGTTAAAGTGATGAGGCAGAGGAGGATTACTGCGAAGGAGGTCAGTGTGGATTGGAACAGCGTCTCCTCTGGAGGCAGAGTCACTGAAGCAGACAGAGTTGAGGAGCAGGAGGAGGAAGGGGCTTAAACTGGCCGAAGCGTTAAAACTCCTCGCCTCCTTCCATCCGTCTGCCTCCTCTCTGAGAGAGCCTGCAGTCTCCAGTGTGCAGGAGCCGCGCCTCCTCATCCTGCCATTAAATATTGAGTCAAAACACTGAAAGTGTATGAAAGATTAAGAGTGCATAAAAATAATTAAGGATTATCTCAATGAAAAATAGACGAGGCTGTAACCTAGGAGTCCATGATATGAAGACTGCAGTATTAATGCTGCCACACTGTGTGTGTGTGTGCGTGTGTGTGTGTGTGTGTGTGTGTGTGTGGCACAGTGCCTCATTAAAGGAACTGTGTTTGTGTCAGCCACAGATTAAAGTCTGCTGCGTTGGCTTCTCCAACCTCACATCTTCAGCTCTTCATCTGAATTTTCGTCTTTCCGTGATTTAACCTTTTCATTTCTTTCCATGGCCAAGGACAGTCATTGAATGAGTGTCCATCTCCAGCGTCCAGCTTCTGCGCTCCGTGTTCGCTCTCATCTTCTTCAAGTCATCTTAGCCTTGTTGGTGTTCGGGCCTGAGGATATTACCGTGTTTTCGTAGTCGCCGTTGCTCTTCCTCAGCCCACAGTGTCTCCTGCACCTTTAATGCTCGTGGCCCATTTTCTAAAGCAGTGGTGCGCAGCCTCCTCAGGGACACTGATATTGGAACACTCCTTTAATTATTGTACAGAGATGAGGTTTCTCCACCTGGCTGCTTCCACAGTGTCAGCTCTTCTACACACTCTCCACTCCAGTCCAGTTTGAATGAAATGCAAATGGAACACGTGGCCCACACTGTCATTATACCAAGGTATCAATCGGAGGCAGCATTGCATAAAAAGGCCGCGTCCCGGACCTCGAGTCTTAGGATCTGCCACCTCCTCTGAAGGAGGAAGATTACGGAGGCCAGAGTGAAGAATGAGGAAGTCATTGTGTCAGAGGATTATGCAACTATCTGACGGCTGCAGCCCAGGTCTGTGAGGGAAATGGGTCTGTTTCCAACCAGTCTGATAAATCTGGAGCTCACGCCTCCCTGTGGGAAAACCACACCCCCACGTGCACGCTGTCAGATAATGACACACACACACACACACACACACACACACACACACATATATATATATACATCAGAAAAGTCTTGACTTAGTAGGCGCAGTGGTGGCTAAGTGGTTTGAATCCACCAACCGCCAGGTCACTGAGGTCCACTGAGCACAGCACCGTCCCCACCCACTGTTAAAGTCAGAGGACACATTTGGTTGTGGGCAGTGGAGTGGACCACAACGACGACAACGACACAATTTGTTGTTGTTTTCCTTCCTTTCCAGTTACTGGAACTGATGTTGAGGAACACACACACACACACACACACACACACTGGTCAAACACTTTCTGTTTCTTTCTAACAAACACTTGGATTGACGCGGTGGTTCAGTGTGACCAGCTGGACTGGGAACTTGACACACTTGACTTCCTCAGTTGACTTTTTCACATTGAGAGTCCATAAATGAGTGGTGGCGCTGTAATCAGCTGCATGGACTGTCATCTGTGCTAATCAACTCCTCCCACCCTCTCCTTATCTCCTCTCCTCCTCCTCCCTCTGACATCTTCACTCCACTTAACACTCCTCCTATCTTCTCTGCCGTGTCTTAATCACCGTCCAATCAGCACTCTTCATTTACTCTGTAGCAGGGAGTTGTAGGGGGGGGGGGTTGAGTGTAATAGGCAAGGGGGGGGCGCCGGGTTGCTGCTGCTGCTGCTGCTGCTGCTGCTGCTGCTCAGGCCTCAGCCACAATATTCACCATGTGACACCATGTGACACCAGTGGAGAACTTTTTTATTGCGACTCACACTCTTCCTCTTCCTCTCCCCGTCTTCCTCACCCTGCAGACACTCAATCCTACATTATCTGAAAACACAGCCATTAAAAAGCATTTGACCTTTTTGGAGGCGGTATCTAGAAATTACCTCCTCCTGCCCCCCCCACTCCCCATCTTGTTCAGAGAACAAATCACTCCACTCTAAATTGTAATGCTGCTCCTCCTCTGCTCTGAGTGCTGCTCACTCAGTTCACTCTGCCTCCGCGGTGCCTGAGGAGATACGGCCCTAATTAAATGTTACATCTGCCAATTGTTTCACAGGGACAGTAGCGGGTGAGGTGGTGGTGGTGGTGGTGCAGAAGAACAGCCTCACATCAGAGTATCACTGCTCTGGACTGTGTGTGTGAGATGAACGCTGCTGGTTGTAGGATGATGATGTGATGATGATGTTTGTTGAATAAAAAAACAGGAACATTTCAGCTCCACAGTCAGTCCATACCAGGAGATCAAAACCCCCCCGCGCCCCCCACCCTCCCACCCGCCTCCCCTCCCCCTTTAGTCTAAGCCTGGTGCCGTGGCCAATCAGGGACAGAGGATCAAACGTGGCTTCCTGTGCCGGAGGCCAGAGAAGGTTTTTTTTTTCTACCATAACAGCCATAAATTGGATTTAACGGCCAATAAGGGACAACAATGGCGGAGGACACTGAGGGCCGTGTTCAGTCCCACCCCGCAGCCAGGATCTGCCCCAACCTGGGAGGGTGTCAGGGTGCTAACCATCTTGTCTGGGTGGAGGTATGAAATCAGTGTGACTGTAAACACCTTCCTTTCTCCAGCCGTGACCAGTTATCCACTTAGTTGGGGTGGGTGGGGGCTGGGGGGGTGTCCGCCTGCAGGCACATACCAGCAGAGAAACGGGCAGACCAGCAGCACTGTACCAGAGCCACCTGTTACTGGGATGGACCACAGGGAAGGAGGACAGGAGGAGAACTTTTGCTACAACAAGCCACCGCCCTGCTAGAACTGTTGAAATGCTATTGGAGTTTTATTGAACCAGGTCAGTCTACACACACACACACACACACACACACACACGCTGATAACAAACAGTGATTAATATGAGAACAACAACAGAGCGACAACTGAAGTCTCTCAGCCTGGATGATGATTGGCCCACGCTGCTAATATCTTTGTTTAGGTCTGTGTGTGTGTGTGTGTGTGTGTGTTTACAAGCACACTCCTCCTGAAGCCAATCCCTGAGGCTCCAGAAAACAAATAGACAATCAAACAGCACTTCAGCCAATTTCCTCCACTCTCACACAAACACACACTCACACACAGCCCTCCCCTCATTTCCCTGGGCTGTGGTTCTGGCGGGGAGTGTGTGTGTGTGTGTGTGTGTGTGTGTGTGTGCGTGTTGGTATGTAAATGTATGAGTGTGTGACGGGGCTGATAGCTCCTCCTGCCCTCCTCCTGCTCCTCCGTTGCTCTCCTCCTGCCTCCAGGCCTGCAGCCAAACTCTTTTATCTCCCCTCCAATTAGAGCGCGTGGTAATACTCCTCCGATCCTGCGGGCTGCAGCGCCGAGCTGCCCAGACGCTCGCACCCGGTGTAAGTGCACGTGTGTTTCTGCATAAATGTGTGTGTTCTGTGGCCTTGATGGGATGGAGGGTGAGGAGGGTGGTCGGGGGGTGGGGGGTGTTGTACGTGTGCGGCGGCCCGGGCCTATGAGAGGAGTGGGTGGAGGAGGAGGAGGAGGAGGAGGTGGTGCTGATAGTTCTGCCTGAGAGGTGAAATGAGGTTCTTATTGTGCGGGGTCTGTGGGGGGCGCGGGGCGGGGGGGCAGCGTCAGTCCTGGGCTCCTGTTGTAAAGTTTGCTGATAAGGGAAACCCGGCCCTTGAGCATCCTTTCTCCTCGGTGTATTAGCGCTGCCTTATCAGGGGCCCAGATAAAAACCAGCATGCCATTTGCCTTCGGTGGAATTAAGCCCACCTCCTTCTCCTTCTCCCTTCTCCTCCCCCCACAGCTCTCTGGCCTTCCATCCCTCTCCTCCTCTTGTCTGCCTTGGCGAAGCGTCGAGCTGCGATTAACCTCAACACTGTCCAATATCCTCGGCAGACTCCAGAGCGCAGATTAGCCACTATTAGTTATGACCAACTAAATTAACCACCGCTGTCTCCCTGAGAGGAGCAGAGGAGCAGAGGGGAGGAGGCGCTGAAAGGGGGGCTGGAGGGGGCGCGGGGATTCGGGGGATGAATCGCAATGAGCCTAAACTGGTTGATTTGATGTAAGGAGGATGGGGAGTGAGCAGAGGAGGAGACGGGACAAGGAGACAAGAGGAGGAGACAGGAGGAGGGGAGGTGAGGAGTCAGGAGGAGAAGACAGGACAAGAGGACAGGATGAGGAGACAGGACAGGAGGAAGAGAGATGAGGAGACGGGAGACGACCAGAGTAGTCTACAGACCTCTGCTGCCTTATCATCAATATTATTTTCACCGTTAATATGGTTGTTGTTATCAGCTGAATCTATATATTTATATATAAATAAATGAATGTATATTATTATTTTATCTTAATGTTATTATGATAAAATGTAATAATTAATAAAAATAACAACCAACCACATAAATATACTATTGTTATTATTGTTAATAAAATAACATCAATACTAAAAATGTTGTCATTAACATTACAAGTAATTATTAATAATAATAATAATAATGTATTAGAACTTTTGTGACAGTAGAAGTATATGTTTGATTTATATTTGTTGTTGTTTTAATTCTTTCTCGACAGGAAAATGATGCAGATTGAATAAAGTGAATTTAAGTTCCTCAAATTTCTAGAAATCATCTAGAAAATGAACAGAGGTTCAGGAGGACACACACACACACACACACACACACACGCACGCACGCACGGAGGCTGCGGCCTCCTCCTCCTCCGCGGCCTCCTCCTTCTCCTCCTGCTTTGCACCAACCAGTTTATCTTGGTGTGAAATTGAAACACGTTGAATCAAGTTAGAAAATCAAAACAAAGGTGAGACGGCCTGAGGGGGGCGCTGCGGGGGCCGGGGGGTTTCACTCATGTTTGCTGTGTTTGTCTTTAACAGCAGACTGAAAGACAAAACTGACCCTTTTTTTTACCCTCCGCTTCTATTTGACTGGGTTTTTTTTTCCCATGCTCCTAAACGCACCAGCGCCGGTGTCCCCTGGACTGGTTGTTGGTTTTTGGCATTTACGTGACCTCGGAGATGAAGACTCCATGTGGTCACGAGCTGACCGACCCACCACCATGTGGCCTAAGCAGCACAGCCCACAGTGTGGCGCTGCGTCGGCTTCGTGCCACATCAGGTGCGTACCAGGTGCGTACCAGGTGCGAAGGCTGTTTGAGCCACGTCGTCGTCTTACTTGCCGACAGCCAACATCGCGGCAGGTTTTTCCAGCGGGTTCGCGTCGAGTGACGGGAGGATAGTCGGTCGGGCGTGCGGTGGATTGGGAAGGCCGGCCGTCCGGCCGGCCGGCGTCCTCCGCGGCGGCTCCTCCGTGGACTCTCCTCCGGCAGCAGTTGCTCCCGCTGCCTCCCGTTATTCAAACGATCATAATAGTTTTCCCTGAGCCCAAAGCAGAAAAAATCAATTATTTCCCCACAAAGACTTGAAAGTACTTAGCGGCGGCGGCGGCGGTGGCGGCGGCCCTGCGGAGGGAGAAGCTGTGGGTTATATCAAATTGAAACTGCACTCATTACACAGGCACACAATTAGTTACCTCTGGTCTGCCTGCTGCTCTTTAATTTCCGAAACACCATATCTGTATTATAACAGAAACAAGCATGCAAATGCTATTGTTGGGGATTTAGAGAAATCAATAGGACGGCTGGCGAGAGGCGTTT
This sequence comes from Paraplagusia blochii, assembly GCA_016785265.1. Classification (NCBI taxonomy): domain Eukaryota; kingdom Metazoa; phylum Chordata; class Actinopteri; order Pleuronectiformes; family Cynoglossidae; genus Paraplagusia; species Paraplagusia blochii. The sequence goes on along the minus strand of JAFBJS010018060.1, from coordinate 105,482 downwards.
GGTGGCGCTGTCATTCAAAATCTGCTGCGGGCGACTGATAAAGGTCTGAATTCAAATTAGCGCCAAAGCCGGCCGCTGACATCAGAAGTGACATCCCAAATAAAAGGGACGACTTCATGATACATGTAATTATTCTCCCCGCAATTTCTCCTTCCTCCCCTCCATCCATCCATCCCTCCCTCCCTCCCTCACTCCTCACTCCTCACTCCTGCTCCTCTCTTCCTCCTCATTGTGTGGAACCGTGCTTTGCATAAAGGGATTAGAAGAAGAGTCTTAATGAGAAACTCTAATTGTTTTCTTCAGCTGCTCCATGGATATGTCCACGCATGTGTGCCTGTCTCTGCCTGTGTGTGTGTGTGTGTGTGTGTGTGTCTTTTTTCCATGATCAGCATGAATGACAGCTTCCTCCTCCTCCTCCTCCTCCTCCTCCTCCTCTTCAGGATCACAAACTCCTGACTTGAACTGCAGCTCGTGACAATGATCTACAGTCTGAGGAACCTGTTCTTACTCTGTGGCACCAACTGTCCTTCAAATATCAAATATCTTCTCCTTCCGTCACTGCACGTCAGCACTTCTGCTGTTGTTACCACTGATGTCACTGCAGCTGTTAAACATTGGTCAAAATAGCTATTTATTATTTTGTTAATCAGTGTGGATTTATATTATCGTTGGAAAACTACAGTGTCAGGTCCATGGAAGGAAGGACTTTGTCTAACATGAATGAGACAATGAAGGTTCTCAGTCACCCAGGTCATGGTCCAGGTTAAAGAGTTCAGTTCAGTTGGACAACTGGACATTCCGTTTTTGGAGAACGTTTCTCCTCTCATCCAAGAGTCTTCTTCAGTTCTAACTGTTAGTGGACAGGAACAGAAGTTCTATCCTGTGAGAGAGGAGGAAGGGCTGTCCTCCCAGGTCCTCCTCCTGTTGGGTGGACCTGGGTTCACCTGTGTCCACATGTCTACATACACTATATACAGTAGGTGATACATTAGTCTTGTTGGTTGGAAGCTTCACTAACAATTTCATTTGTAAGATCACGCGTTGATGTTTTTTCTCCTACATTTGTCCAAACCACAGGAATTAGTTCCTTGTGTTGAGTGGGATTTTGTCCACAGAGTGGGATTCCAATCAAGGAACTGGACTGGGGTCCGTAGGGTTCCAGGTTGTCACTGTTACCGCTGCGGCAACTGCTGATGTTACCGTTACTGATGCTGATGTTGCTGTTGCTGTTACTGATGCTGATGTTACTGTTGCTGTTGCTGTCACTGTTACTGCTGCTGATGTTACTGTTACTGCTGCTGTTACTGTTGCTGTTACTGTTACTGCTGCTGATGTTACTGCTGCTGTTACTGTTGATGTTACTGTTACTGCTGCTGTTACTGTTGCTGTTACTGTTACTGCTGCTGATGTTTCTGTTACTACTGCTGATGTTACTGCTGCTGATGGTGCTGTTACTGCTGCTGTTACTGTTACTGCTGCTGATGTTACTGCTGCTGTTACTGCTGCTGATGTTACTGCTGCTGATGTTACTGTTGCTGTTGCTGTCACTGTTACTGCTGCTGTTACTGTTACTGCTGCTGATGTTACTGTTGCTGATGTTACTGTTACTGCTGCTGTTACTGTTACTGTTACTGCTGCTGATGTTACTGTTGCTGTTACTGCTGCTGATGTTACTGTTGCTGTTGCTGTCACTGTTACTGCTGCTGATGTCACTGCTGCTGTTACTGTTACTGCTGCTGATGTTACTGTTACTGCTGCTGTCACTGTTACTGCTGCTGTTACTGTTACTGCTGCTGCTGTTACTGCTGCTGTTACTGTTGCTGTTACTGTTACTGCTGCTGATGTTACTGTTACTGCTGCTGCTGCTGTTGTTGCTGCTGCTGTTACTGTTGCTGTTACTGTTACTGATGCTGATGTTACTGTTACTGCTGCTGATGTTACTGCTACTGCTGTTGCTGCTGCTGTTACTGTTACTGCTGCTGATGTTACTGCTGATGTTACTGTTGCTGTCACTGTTACTGATGCTGATGTTACTGATACTGATGCTGATGTTGTGAGCTCACTTTCTACCCACTTGTCCCACTTGGAAGTGCAGACTGTCCTCGACCTCACCTCTTGTCTCACCTCCTGTCTCTTCTCTCTTCATCTCCTGTTTTTGCCCTTTGTCCTGTGGACAATGCCCTGAGCTCTGGGGCAGAACACAGTGAAGTGGGGCAAAGAAGAGCAGGTCAGAAGGAGGGGTTAGGGTTAGCGGCCCCCTCCAGCCCCTCTACCACTGCAGCAGTGGCACGTGAAGGGGGGGGGGCAATAAGAGGGGTCTACTAGAACACAAAGATGAAGAGGCAGGTGTGGCTGCGATGCGGGCGGCATTGGCTGGTGCAGAAGTTTTGGGGAGATGCCCCTTTGCTTTCTCAGGAAAATTACAACCTGACTGCTCACTTTAATATTTCAGCATCTAAGCTGTCTCTTATACACATCTAGATGTGTATAAGAGACAGAGGTCGGGCAGGGGGTGTTGTCGGGGGCCGCTCTGAGCTTCTTGGTTATCCTTCAGATGAACTTTGGATTCTTTCATTACAGCCTGTGTAAGAAAGCTAACTTCATTATCACTGCCACGCCCCCCACCCCCAACTCCCGTACTTGTCGTCGATCAAACCCAGGCCTGTGGACCTGCCCGTGGACGTCAGCTCAGTCAGAGAATGAACGGAGGTTGAGATCATCACCTGTGTTGCCCACGCCATTCTGTCCTCCTTGTCCTCCTTGTCCTCCTCCTCCACCTCCTCTTGTTGAAGTAGACGTTGTTGTTGTGCCAAGTTGTCATGTGACATCATACAACAGTTGCTGTACCATTGTGTATTTTATTGCTGAAAGGAATAAGGTAAGAAGAATGTGCAGAAAACAGAGTTCTGCATCTGGCACAGAACCACAACTAGAACCAGAACCCAGATCCAGACCCTTCTGGCTGGGCCCACTGGGTCCTGGAAAAAAGTTTTTAATCTGGTCCTCAGCTGCAGTCTTCCTCCTCTGGACCTGCACCTCCCTCCTTACTCCATCATCTCCCCCTGGTGTCTTAAGTTCTGCCCAAGTCCCATTCTCCCGTCACCTGTTGACTGCAGGGACCAATCACAGTAGAGCAGAGCTGTCAGTCAGACTGCTTTGAAGTCAGTGAATTCACAGGAAGTTTTCACATCATCATCATCATCATCATGTCTTTGATGGTCTCTGTTCTTGTCCCATCTGTTAATTAGAGTGGAGAACATCGGGCAGCAGATCAGTAGCAGAGTGAGAGAGGAGCAGCAGGAGGAGTCAGCGGCTAATGTCGATCAGAGAAGCGCTCCTCCCGGTTATTCAGATGAAAGAAGCACAGAAGGAGGAGGAGGAGAGCAGCCAATAACAGGACCAGAAAGTCTCTTCGCTGACATCGGCCTTCAATCTCACTTCCTCCTCCTCCTCCATCCCACCTCCTCCTCCCCAGCTCCTCTCCTCCAGAGTTTGTTCTGTCAGACATTCTCCGAAATCTGCCCATGAAATCTACTCCTGCCACGGGTAATTAGTGAGAACAACTTCATCTGACTGAGAGATAAGACTGGAGAACACACACACACACACACACACACACACACACACACACACACACACACACACACACACACACACACACACACACACACACACACACACACACCACACACACACACACACACACACACACACACACACACTTGGATCTTATCTCCGCTGTCACTGAACAACCACTGCTGATGTTTCACCTGGGCCTACAGGAGAGGAGGAAAAGAGGAGGTGAACCAAGAATTCACCTACAGTTACAAAAGAGAGGAAGAAGAAGAAGGAGGAGCAGCAGCAGGAGGAGCAGGAGCAGCAGCAGGAGGAGCCCAGCACTGATTTACATGAGTTTTTGTCTCTTCGACTCACAGGGGGAGAGAGAGAGAGAGAGAGAGACAGATGAGCAGTGATACCTTTCCTCCCTGTGTCTCTATCACTTGTCCTCCTGCCTCCTCCTTCTCTAGCTTCACTTATCTGCCTCCCCCCACGTCCCCCACCTCCCCTTTGCTTTCTCAGGAAAATTACAACCTGACTGCTCACTTTAATATTTCAGCATCTAAGTGAGTGTGACAGCCTCTCCTTTGTGTCGCTCCTCTTCTCCCTCCTGCCTCCCTCCCTCCTGTCTCCATCCTCCCTCCTCCCTACTGAGTCCCTAATTCCATCCATCCATCCACCCCCCCACCTCCCGCGCCCCCGCTCCAGCCTCCGCCTGTCATTTGCTCATCGTTTCCCCTGATGCTTCAACTTTTTGCATGTGACAGCAGAACGGGTGAGGAGAAAGGAGAAGGAGGAGGAGGAGGAGGAGGAGGAGGAGGAGGAGAAAGGGACAGAGATGTCTCTCACCGACATGTTCATGACCACAGACCACTCTGGTGGGGAGTCACTTCACCTGCCTTCACGCCTGGATGTTCACACTGTCACATGGTGTATGAATGTGACGGAGAGGACAGTGATCTCACACACAAACACACACACACACACACGCAAACTAAGTGTGGTCCCGGTGAGCAGAGGGTGGCGCTGTGAACCCCATTGATCATCTCATTTCCTCCTGCTTAGCACCTCCCCCACCTCCTCCTCCTCCAGGCCTTGATGGAATCCTTCCATGGACAGAACACCAGCCTTAAAATGGAGCTGCTCCTCACTGTAATGGCTGCAGCATCGACCGCCGGGCTCGCTCGCCCTCGCTCGCCCTCGCTCTTTCTCTCTGTTGTTGCAAACAAACCCCATTCATCTGCTGAAGAGGAGAGAGAGAGAGAGAGAGAGAGAGCGTGTGTGTGTGTGTGTGTGTGTGTGTTTCCACAGCTCCATTGTCCAGCCTGGACTCTGACTGATTGGACATTTGGACCAGTTGAAAAGGACAATTTGACTCTGAAGATTCAGAATTGAACTGTTTACACAAACACACACACCTGAGTGAGGAGTGGACTAGTCACTGTGGTGGCCATGGTCTCATGGAACCACAGTTCTCCGTCACTCACCCGGGGAGAGTTGTAGATTCCTAGATCTCCTCTCTGTGCTCCTCCTCAGACCCGACAGAACTGTCACAGCCTTTAACACCACTGCTGCGGTGGTGGGACGGGGGTGAAAATAGAACGTCTGAGCTCAGCCTTTTCTGACACAGTTGACCTGTGGTGACAGCAGGGCGGCGTAACAGCAGTAACAGTAACAGCGTTCGTCGCTGTTAGTAACAGCAGCAGTGATGGACGTGGTTCTTTGGACCCACTGATCTCCTGCAGCCACAGAACAGTCAGAGAGCTGTGAAGGGAAATCACCAGTGACACCAGTGACACCAGTGAACGTGGTTGTTTTTTTAGCCTCTGCTCTCAGTCTCCATCATTTTCTTGGCTGAAGAATCAGCAGGAGACGAGGACTCTGGGTGTCTCCTGATTTACATATGATAAATGGATGGACCAATCAGGACACACGGGTAGTGTGTGTGTGTGTGTGTGTGTTGGTGTGTGTGTGTGCAGAGCTCAGTGAAATCACATGAGAGAGAGAGAGAGAGAGAGAGAGAGAGCTGGTACAGGGACCTCTAGAGTCAAAGCTCTGCCACTGCGCTTCACACAATAATGGATTCAAGGAAGTTCTTCACTTCTTCACAGCAGTGAGTGTCTGTCTGGGCTCCTTACACCTGGTTGGTGGAGATAATTGATTTTCAAATAGTTTACAGGAGCGGAGCGGGGGGTGGGGGGCAGCAACAGGAGTGGAGCTGAGGTGGGGGCACGTGCTGCAAACGTTAACTGGATACCAGGGGTGCCGCCCCCCCCAGAACAGGGCTGTTTAATTGCTCGGTCTAGTCTGACTGTACTGGAGTTGTCACTCGTCCATATGGTTGAAGTTGGACTCTCATGGTTGAACCCAGTCCAAAGGTTCAGAGCTTCGGTCTCTTCAGCCTGACATGGTACACGCCCCTCCACCCCCCACCCCTGTACTCTCTGACGGCTGTGGCCCCGGGCTGACTGTCAAGAGGACGACTGTAGGCTCAGCTGAACAGCCCTCTGTCAGGCTGTGAGTGAGGGTGACGGCGACTGTGTGCAGACATGTAGAGAAGTTCTCACACACACACACACACACACACACAGCAGTGTGTGTGTGTGTGTGTGTGAGTGTGTGTGAGTGTGTGTGTGCTCTTTGTGATTCAGATTGACAGGATGCTTATAAGGCTGTGTGCTCACTATAATTACACACACTTGAGAAATGTCGGCTCTTGGTGTTGGAGAGGAGGAGGCGTAATCAACGCACACACACACACACACACACACACACACACACACACACACCTGACATTCCTGCAAAGATTAGAAAACACACCTTAGAGATCTCTGAGGAGAAAGACGAGAAACAGAGGAGGGGTGACATCATCTCCATCATCTTCATCACCAACATCATTTTCTTGGTCCTCATCATCATCATCATCATCATCATCATCATCATGAAGAATCAAACCTGAATCGTAAGGACCTCACACAGAGTTCCAGAAGCTCTTCCTGTTTCTGAAGGGATGTGTGTTTGTGTCCTGCTTTTTACCATAACAACTATTTACTCTGGGGTGATTATTATTCTGCCCTAACCCCCCCCCCCCCCCCCCGGCCCCCCCCCCCCCCCGGGCGCCCCCCCCCCCCGACCCCCACCCTGCCTGTCCCCCCCCCCCTCCA
>JAFBJS010018060.1:65493-79997 GCA_016785265.1 Paraplagusia blochii | reverse complement strand
GACAGGATTCATCCACAGCAAATCCATGATAAGGCTTATTTCTCCAGTTTTTAATAGTTTGGGATGATGTAATAGAGACATGAAGGAGGTAAAGAAAGAGTTTAGAAATGAAAGAATAAAAGGATAGATGATAAAGCAGCAGGAGGAGGTGGAGGAGGAGGAGTTGGAGGAGTTGGAGTAGAGAGAGAGAGAGAGGGGGCAGGTGTCAAGAAACACTCCACTCTGATGGTTATTGGTGTGGATGCTGTCGATGTTCAGCTCTGCTCTTTTTAACACAAGAACAACATGGAAGACAAGCAGCGCCCCCTTCACTCTGAGCCAAGGAACTGCACAGACACAGTCACAGTCACAGTCACAGACACAGACACAGTCACAGTCACAGACACAGTCACAGTCACAGACACAGACACAGTCACAGTCACAGTCACAGACACAGTCACACACAGTCACAGTCACAGTCACAGACACAGACACAGTCACAGACACAGACACAGTCACAGACACAGTCATAGACACAGTCACAGTCACAGTCACAGACACAGACACAGTCACAGACACAGACACAGTCACAGACACAGACAGTGACACAGTCACAGTCACAGTCACAGTCACAGTCACAGTCACAGTCACAGTCACAGACACAGACACAGACACAGTCACAGACACAGTCACAGACACAGACAGTGACACAGACACAGACACAGACACTGACACACACACATAGACATAGTTCACACACTGACGGAAGGGGAGGGCTGTGTGCGTCCAGGTGGTTGGTGTGGGTGGGTGTTGGTTCTTATCAATTGAACCTCCATTCACTGAGCCGTGGTGGATTAGTGCTGTACAGATCTGAGCAGGTGCAGGGGCTTCACGGTCCATCAGGCTTCAAAACTGTTCTGTTACTGCCATCTAGTGGTTTATTTTAGAAACAGCCTGGATAGCAGTCTTGAAGCGACTCCTCCGTGGGTGAAGATCGGTCCAAATTATATATATATATTAATATATATTGTCTATAAACGGTATTTAAGCGTTTGACATCCTGAAGGAGACGAACATTTCACTGCTAACAAACTCCATCAAATGAAAACTATTGGTGACCAACTATTGACCAATAAGGCGAAAATGACGTCATCAGCGCCGGTGAGGAGAGGACGCAGGCGGAGGTCAGTGGGTGTCCACCCGTCGGACTCTGCGTGGCCTCGGCTCCAGCTTCATTTGGACACGAACACGCAGAGAGAACATCCACAGAGGGACGGGGGGTCGGGGGGTCGGGGGGTCCGGGCGGCCAGTCAGCCCGCCGCCCGCACTCACACACGGAGTACAGGACGCAGCGCATGAAAGTTTGATCAGCTGAAAGTCAAATGATGTCGGAGGAGAGAACCGTTCCCGCCTTTAGTCACAGATGAAGAGTTCTGCTTCCGCCAACCGAGGAGAACCACCGAGGCTCCAGTGCCGTGAGGGTGGGCGGGGGTCGGTGCTGCAGCTTCACGGACAAACCTCTGACATTCACACGTGTATCGACTAATGGACCCTGGAGGCGGAAAGAGCATTCCGGGATCGGATCGGGTCGGATCGGATCAGTGTGGCATCGACAAACACACGCAGCCTGTCTGCTGTACCCACTTTACACGGTCACTTCTACACCCGGTCCGTCCACATCTGGTCCTCGACACCTTGCTCTCAAAACCCGTCCACTACACCTGGTCCAGGACACCCGTCCTCTACACTTAGTCTTCTTCTTCTTCTTCTTCTTCTGTTCTGGGCAGCCATGTCTTTACCGAACCTTGCGACTGCCACTCCCTGTCGTGGTGAGGGACAGATGTTTCCAGCCTTGTCCACGATTTTCCAAACTCCAGTCACGCTGACGTCCTTATCGGAAGTGCGACCCCTGGAGCTTACAGGTGGTAGTGAACAGACGAGCCGCCAGTGTGGTCCTCACCGTGCTCCTGAGGAGAGGACAACCTCTGTGTACCTGCTGAGGAACACACTCCTCCAGCTGAGAGCTTTTCCTTGTCCAGGAAGTGTCTAACGATGTGGAACAAAGTGTGGAGACTAGAACCAAGGTCTAGCCTCCGCCCGGTCCACCAGAACATCTGTTTGACACGTCGGTGAAGATGTAGCTTCCCACTGAATCAGTGAGCTCCAGAGGTGAGGCCTCTTTAGTCCGACCACAACTACAACTGCTCTATTTTTAATGAAGAGTCTCCTGTACCCCCGACTCCATCACCTCCGGGCCCCCCACTCCACCTGAATTATTCAGCCGGCACCGCCCCTGCATGGTCCCTGCTGCAGCAGCAACAACTGCTCCAGTAGGTGAACCGGTTTGATTGGAGAGAACAGGAGAGAAGAAGAGAGGGGAGCAGCGGCTCAGGAACAGTAATCTGTTCAGTAATCTTTTACTTTAGGGAACGACTCACTAACTCGACTCAATGGCATGAGAATCAGATTCCTCCAACAAACCGCTAGAGGGAAGCCGAGTTCCACCAGTGTGTCTGTCAGTGCGCCGTCCTTTTAGAGCAGGGGTCGGCAACCCGCGGCTCCGGAGCCGCATGCGGCGCTTTAGCAGATCCCTAGTGGCTCACTGGAGATTTTTTTCAAAAACGTGTAAAAATAGAAACTGATTTGGCTGCAAATCAAAAGTGAGTTGAGAGTCAACGACTAAGACGTGAGGGACAACAAACTTAAAACTGCACTTAGAAAAGAAGCACCTGTTTTTCTTTTTTAATATAAGATAAAGAATATAAAGAGGAGGCGGCTGCTAAGAGGATCGGAGGATCGGAGTCTCTGCAACCACAACAATCCTGCAGCGGGGCTTCTACGTTCGACATGAGCACCGAGAAGTCCAAAGCCACCAGTAGAAGCAGAAGATGCATTGTAAACCCGGTGAAACACTTGAGTCCACGGTACAGTTGTACAAGTAGGCGGTACGTTTCTGATTCAGCGCTGCTTTTAAAAAAACCCACAATAATTCCATCGAAAATGCTACGCTAATTAATCATAGTTTAACTCTGTTTATTTTACTCATTTAATTAATATGACCATTAATAAATGTTAGTTTGTTTTATTTTAATAATTGCAGGTTATTGCACTATGTGGCTCAGAAAAGGGGGGAGAAGGAGAGTTGTATATTAGTGAGGTTTGAAATTTCCATACTATGGTCTGCAATTACAGCAGGCGTTTAATGCCATCCTATTTTCTTTTCTTGAACACTCGAAATAAAACATAACACCACACATCTGTTTATGTATTGCTTGTATTTCTATAATTTAATCGAGGGAACAAAACATAAAACATTATTATTGTAATGGAGGTTAAATCAGAAGCACCAAATATTGTACAGCAGTGTGGTCACGTGGTGTATCATCCTCTCAAGGAAAATAAACATTTATTCATTAATGCTCGTAGTGCTTAGTTATTTAAGCTAATAAGTGATAAGTGATATAGCTAATATACATACTCAGAGCCTACGTTGCCTTCGTATTGGTTTGATATCAGGCTTTTCATTTTTTTTGCGGCTCCAGACAGGTTTGGTTTCTGTGTTTTTGGGCCAACATTTTTGGTTGGAGACCCCTGTTTTAGAGACACCAGTGAACCAGTGACGTGGGCCGAGGAGCAGCAAAGACCAGGTCTGTTGGTCTGGACCAGATCACAGTGTCAGATGGTTTTTGTAGGTTCAGATCAGTGGGTTTATTCTCAGGTCTGAATGTTGGCTTCACAAACACACGCACTGTGTGAGTGTGTGAGTGTGTGTGTGTGTGTGTGTGTGTGTGCTGGTCTGGCAGGTTCAACCCGTCGCTGTGTTTCACTGGAAACAGACGATGATCTTGAACTGTAAACACTGACACAGAGAACACACCGCACCGCAGTCGACAGGCACGCCCTCTGCTGGACGCAAAGGTTTCCGTGTCTGACGCATATTAGTCCTGGGCTCCAGAATAATAATAATAATAATAATAATAATAATAATACATTTTATTCATAATCAACAGGTTAATAACCCGGTGACCTCCCTGTTCCATAACCACAACACCGCCACCCTCAGGTTGGACCAGCACTAACAGTTTTTGTGCAGGTGGAGATCCGTCGTCAACACCTGGTCACAGGCAGCTCCACCAGACGCCGACTCCTCTGCTTCCATTGAAGTCCACTGGTCTTTTCTGTTACCACACCGTGATGGTTTTAGTTGCGACGGGTCAGAATCCCATTTAGTCGAAAAGACAGGGAGAAGAACTGTGATTGAAAGTAATCACAGTTTCAATCACAGTTCTTCTCCCTTTCTTGTAGTAAACGCTACTCGAAATTAAAAATTACTTGGTCTTTCTGTGTGGAAACGTTTCCTAACTTTTTTTTTCCAATTTTTTTTCAGTGTAGGAACTTGTTAATGTCAAATTAGATCAACTGATGTTTGGAAACACAGGAAACTGAACCAACATGTCGATAAAGATAACGACAACTCTTCACTGCATTTGTCGGAAACCAAGAGTAAAAGGCAGCAGGAGTCCGTACATCAGCCTGTGGACGAGGACGGGGTTCGACTCCAACCTCAAATAGTAGCACAGATGTCAAAGCTTAGGGTGAGCAAAAAAGTGGATAAAGGTCAGACTGTCAGGAAAATGAAAAAGTTGTAAAGCTGAGTACACGACAAGTTGTTTTATGAATGGTGTGTGTGAGTGTGTGTGTGTGTGTATGTGTGTGTGTAACAGATCTGAGCAGCAGTGATTAAACTGATGAATGAAGTTGTTCCACAGCAGCGTCTCTAGGGGACGTCCTTCTCTAGGATCAAGTGAGGAGTCTGCTGCAGCTGAGGATGAAATACAGAGGCCTGTGAAAATCCTCGCCATGATTTAACCTGCAGCACGAACACCCAGTCACAGCAGAGCGAAGGCGGCCGTTAATCTGCACAGCACGGACAGATTTAATGGAGCGGTGTCAGGTGACCAGAGCTGGAAAAACCATTGGAGTGAACCTGATGCCATCAGAAACAGCAGAGTCCAGCAACATTTTACACTAACACACACTCACTCACTAACACACACACACTAACACACACACACACACACACTCACTCACTAACACACTCTCACACACACCTAACTCTTTTTATGTGATTTGTTCCACGTTGATAAAAGCTGTACTGGCCCTTTAAGGCCTAGCGCATGCGCCGTAGATGCTCTAGTTTGACGACGGGCCGCCAGTGACAGCTACGAAACCAGCGGTTTTCTTCACATTTCTTTGTAAAATGGGCATAAAGCAACCATGAGTGTGTGAAGCAGCTACCAGGTGCCACCACCAGGGGGAAACGCAACTGTAACAGTGAATCATTTCTCGGGGTTTAGTCCGAAGTTCTGGATCTCGGTTTCGCGGTGGACCGGGCTAATGGTAGCTAAAGGCTACCTGTTGACGCTGGCGGGTGAACTTAACTTCTTCTACCAACAGTAACGTAGTAACGCAGTAACGTGGTGAGGCACGGACCGATCCTAGTCCTTCATCTTTAATTCATGTTCATCGGGTTTGTTCCTTATTTTTACTATTTTTTTTATCTGCTATTTTACTCCGTTCTCCTCCTGCTCCTCCTCCTCCTACTTCGTGGCTCTACGGTCATTCCACACCGCGGTTGTACTGTAGTCCTGCGCCGTCACCACATCGCGGGTTTTATAGCGAACTCACCGTATTTACGATAACGATTGCATTTTTTTGTGGAAAATGTTCATTTTGTGGAAGCTTCGTGAGCCCTGCTCCGTCCTCCACTCTTGTCTTTGGCGGGTTTGGTTTACTGCAGGGGGCGCCATCACCCCAATAGGTAGATGGGGATCTAGCTGTAGATCGTGCGCAAAATCTTTGTTTCATCATAGTAATTAAAACTAGAGATGAAATTGCTAGAAAATGTGGACACCTGTGGGTCAACACTGGACGAAGCTCTCATTCATCTTCATCTTTATCCGTTTCTTCACACCTTGAAATGTTTCCTCTTCCTCGCTCTAAATTCTTCCTCACTGAACCACTTTCTCATCTTCATCTACGTGGAGTTTAGTTCCAACCTTCTCATCAGTCTTGTCTTCTCGCTTCTATTCTCCATCTCTTCTGTCAGACCTTTGGGGCGTTGAGGAAGGTCTCCTCTTCTTCCCGTTTGTTCTTTCTCCCAGCTCACCTTTAGTCCTGGATCCAGGAGAGGAGAAGATGACGATAGAGTTCCTGGGACACTTGGGAACTGAGTCCTTGTAGTTCATTGGCCAGGCCCGTATGTGGCGCTGTGTCAACCACACTCTGACTTAGAAGAAATTGAACTTGAAGTTCAGAAAACCGTCAAGAAGCGTCGTGACGAGCGTGAGCAAACAAAACGTACGAACCGCGAACAAACTGGAGAAGACGAAGTCAGCTGATCAGCTTCTGCCGCAGGGTCAGCTGGTCCGCGTCCTGCTGTGTGACGTGATCGCTTCCAGAGGGCGGGGCTGACCCCGTCGGGGGAGACGAGGGTCGGAGCCGAGGCCTCGACCGCAGGCTTCATCTCCTCTACACGGGGGGCTTCTCCCCCAGTCGTGGATGACTCTGTCTTTTTTGACTGTAACTTTACACCCTGTCCTCCCTCCAGCGTCTCCTCCGACTCACCCCCCTCCCCCGCTGCTTTATGCTTTTTTTATGGGTCACACCTGATACAGCCCAAGTGGACGGTGTCTGTGGAGGGGGTTAATTCAGTGGCTCCTCCATAAAATGTCGCTCAAGTTTGACCTCTGAGTAGAGTGGAAGTAAATGATGAAAAGGAAAGATGGAGACGAGGAGACGGTTCCACAGTTCACCACAGGAGGAGCTGCAGGTCGGCACAGAATAAACCAAAACCAAAGTGAAGTCAAAGAAATCCTTCGGGCCTAGAACGGAACCAGTGACTAGGGTTAGGAGTTGACCAACAGTTACTGTGTCCATCATTAGAATCTTATTTTCCCTTTTTTGCCTCAGAGTGTGAATTAGGATTTCAACTGTTTTTACTGTGTCTTTTGTCTTTTCAACTTTTAGACTCAAGGTCACAGAATTGTGTTCTAACCATAAAACCACTGGCAGTCCCTGGACACAGGTGAGAACCAGCGTCCGTCCTTTCTTGGGACCAGTGTTTTCTGCCAAACAGTGCGAGTGAGGATTTTTCAGCGTTCTGTTTGGCTCCTGCTGGATTTCCACTCTCCGCTCTGATCTCATGTGTTTCACATTAACAGAGAAGAATTTCTGTATTAAACATGTTTTTCTCATCCGACGCGACAGTTTGATCTGCGCTGATGAATCGTCCGCTCTCAGTTTGGACGGGAGGAGAAGGAAGAGTTTGTCCTTCTGACCAGAAGTCAGAGTGAAGTCCATGTGAGGCTACACCCTCAGGTCAAGAGCAGAAAGACTCGTCTCTAAACAGAAGAGTCACAGGACGTCCTTGTGGGTTTTAAGGTATTCTATTTTCCCTTTGGTGTCTGAAAGTCCAAACACTTGTTTGTCTCCACAACGATCGTCTCTTCGTGGAAACACAGAAGAACTTGACTGGTGCAAAATTTGTGGAAATTTGTGTTTACGCACAAATGTAAATATGCAGAAACATGTAGGGTTGATATGATGTCAGTGCCCGGGCGGGGCGTGACCAAAAAATAATCGACTCAAGGTAAAAGGTTGAAAGGAAAAAAAAAAATCATTTTAGAAGATTAGAAATGAAAAGTTATGATCATAGTTTGTGAGACCGAGGTCAGTCGTCGACACCCCCCCCGACCCCCGCCCCCACCCCCGCACGCTGCTGCTGCTGCTGCTGCTGCTGCTTTAAAGGTTTGGCCTCTGGCCTTCTTCAAGGCCTGTGAGTGTAAAGACAATCTGCCCTCAGGGAGCAGTAATCCATCAGGTGGTGATAACAATCTCCACAGCGCTGACATTAGTGAAGTGTGAACTTCATGTGAGGACAGGTTCCATAGTTAATGAGCCTGAAGCTCCACGTCAGTCACACTCCGTCTTCTTCTTCTTCTTCTACTTTTCTTCTCGGAGGTTTTATTTTTCTCAGGCTGGAAAGAAGAACTCTGAGACGTCATTGTGGTGACGCAGTGAGATGTTTGCTGTTTCTTCTTCTGCAGCTGAAGGAGAGAAAGTCAAGTGACGAAGGTGAAGTGTTGACTAACACAACACAACATGTCTGAATGTCTCATTTTGTCTCTGTCACTTTGATATATTATTGTCAACTGGACTGAAAAAGAAATTCTGTAAAATTTTAATAAAAACTTCAATGGAGGGACAAAAGGTTTACAACGCTTTAAAATGGTTTCATTCTTTTATCATCATTTATTGAAGTAGACAAAGAAAATCTGAACGTAGAAGCATGAAAAAGTAAACTGTCTGCGTGTCATTTCTGAACATCTCTGTCAGAGTCTGAGGTCGTGATGAAGACCAGCTCCTGTTGTGTGATGTGTCTGTGCACGACGAAGGACAATCATCTCCTCTGGTTTCATCACGTCTATCCTCAGGCCACGGAGAATCCACGCTGAGTCGACAGGAACGGGTCGACACCCGTCCCACAGCCCGGGCCTAAACCTCCGTCGACGTCTGATGACCCAGTTACCTCGCCTCCGCCACCAGGAGGCCCTTCCTCTCTGGACTGGACTGCACCGTACCGTCCCACTCTGTTTGGTGGACTTTTGGTGGAAAGTTAGCATCCTTCTGTTACGTCGCTGCTATGATTTTGTGGACATCGGATCCACTGCCCTCTGCCTGGGTTTTCTCTTTCTCTTTGTGGTGAATTTTCTGGTGCTGACGAACGACAGGGGAGCTATGGGAGTAGAGCCACCAGGTGGCAGTCTAACTGTGTAGATGAAGATTGTTGAAGACCTTGAAGGCTTCTCGGGGTTTCTGATCAGTCTCCACACTTTTCCAGCACTGTTGTTCCTTTGTTAACTGAGCGAGGAGAACATCAGGCCGCAGCAGCAGCAGCAGCAGGAGGAGGTGCAGCAGGAGGAGGTGCTCCCCTGACGTTGGCCCAGAGCTCAGCAGCCACACGGCCCTCTCTCTCTCTCTCCACCGCTCTTGTTTTTCTGAAGTGCTGGTTGGAGCATCAGCTCCTCTGTGGACTCACCTCAAATCTAACCTTTCAATATTGAAGGGAAGAAAAGAGAATAGGCCTTCATCACGACCAGAACCAGAAGCAGACCACACTCATCCACAGAACAAAAGGACTGGTCCTGGCCCACCTTTGTAGACAGCCGTCCACTAAGAATATTCAATGAATAAATCTTGAGGACAACAATGACATCATGGACTTCTTCTCATGACTTTGAGTCCAGTTCCTGGGTGAATTATTCTCAGATTTGATATTTCTTCAATTTGTTCTGTCTTTGACTCTTAGTTTTATTTCTAAGATTTTTTATTTTTGCTTATTTTTAGTACGTCATAAAACCGGGGCCCGTGTGTTCTGGATTCAGACTTTCTGGTCAGAGGCTCAGATAATCCCAACGGAAATCTGTCCGCACTTCACGCTGGCTTCCATTCTCCTGCAGGAACAACTGTCTGCTAACAGGGATGGAGCCTGGAGTGTGACGTTTTCACAGAAGAAGAAGAAGAAGAGGAAACATCTGCTTCAGATGCTGCAGGCCAAGAATGACATTTTAAACATGTATAACTAGATGTATGAAAAACTTGAACCCACCAACCTTTTTTGTGCCAGGGACCCGTCAAATGTCTCAGATAAAAACCCTGTTATAAAATGACATTGCAGATATTTTCCTACCTATAAAATCTCCCTGCTGGTATTAACTGGGCCTGAGCCTGAGCCTGAGCCTGAGCCCGAGCCCAACAAGGGTTTCTCCAAGTTCACCCAGACACGTATCAGTGACTCTGTGGCCCAGTGGTTGGGCTCCACCGCTTTAACTTTATTAACATGGTTAGAAAATCCAATCAAAGGTATTTGATCATCAGGTCACGTGACCAGTGATGAGGCCGCTCCTTATGAACAGAGTGTGGATTGAACTCTTTGTGTCTTTTTCCATTTATTGAAAAGTGTATATGAAAGTGGAGCCGCTTCTCTCCCGTCAACATCTTTACTTTATAGGAAGATGGTGAGAAGGTTCACCTGAAGAACAGACCAGAACGAAGAGCAAAGCGTAAATAAAAAGGTGTCTGTGGCAAATTCAGGGACGGAGATGGAGACGTGGTCAGGTTCATCCAAAGGTTCTGGTCTCAGTCTCAGAAAAATATTCTTTCACAGAAATGTGAGTTGTTGGGATCATTTGTGACCTTTAACCCTGAATGGTTGGAGAATCTCTCCACCTGCGCTCACAATAATCATTCTTCATTATCATGATTATTATGACGCTGATTCTTCTCGTCCTTCCTCCCACAGTCCAACTCCTTCATTCCAGTCATGAAGAGTCTTCTCTCCGTCTTGGTCTTGGAGGCTGAGTGGTCCCGCAGTGGGAGAGAACGAACGAACCGAGTCCGTGGTCCCGTCAGTCACCACTAAAATGTCATCGTTATATTTGACGAGTCTCCATCTGGAACAGATTAAGTTTTTTTTTTTTATTATTATTTCTTCCTTTTTTTTCTCCCCCCACAGTCTCCGCCTCAGTGTCGGTTAACCACCGCGGACCAGAGTCAGTACCGACGGCCGCGGGGTTGAGGGTCGGCCGATCGAGCCCGCAGGCGATTCCGGTCAGGAGACGGTCTCTAGGAGCCCAGGTCCACCAGGTTGGAGGACATAGGGTTCAGTATGGTGTCGTGGTGCAGAGAGTGGTGATGGTGCACCGAGTCCGCGCCGCTCGGCACCGGGACGGCGCTGGGCCCGGGCGGCGGAGCCAGGCCGTGCAGGCACGGCAGCCCGCCGCCGTTAGAGCCGAGCAGCTGAGCCGGGCTCGGGGACGTGTGGTCCGGGGTGCCGGAGGGCGTCTTGTCGTCGTCCGAACTTCCCAGCAGAACCTTGTTTCCGTTGATGGAGGAGGTCAGAGGGTTGTGGCTGATGCTGTTGGAGTTCTCGTTGTTTTCTCTGTGGACACAGAACACAGACACACACTCAACAACAACGACAACAACGAAGTCCGGGTCGGGGCCCAAAAAAATGTGTGTGTGTGTGTGTGTGAGAGAGAGAGAGGCCTGACTGAGGCCGTGGTCTGGTGGGTTGACTTGGATTAGATGAAACAGAACCGACCACCACAGACCTGATAGAACTGGGGCTCTGACACTTTACATCACAAATAGATATTGATTATAGGGACCGAAGCCCGAGTCCACCCTGCAGTGAGCCGTTAATTCTATACATGTTGTTATAGAATTGATATATTATTACTACGTTAACGTCATCATTATCATCATCTCTGTAACTTCTGTCACAGACGGGTGATATTTTTCTGGTCGAACTGGAGGACGCAGGAGTCGAACATTAGTCGTTAGTGTTAATCATCGACCACAACGCTCCTTCTTCACAGCTGCGTTACTGACATTACATGATTAGTTGATTACATTTATTTATCAACTATTTTTGAACCAATTCTCGAGAACATTGTTCCACTTTTCTTACACACACACACACTCTCACTCTCACACACACACACACTCTCACTCTCACACACACACACACACACTCTCACTCTCACACGCTCTGCGGTGATTTATACTTTTTACACACAAGGTGCAAACAATCGAGGGCGTGTGATCATTACAGGCCGTCGGTGTGAGTTACAGTGATCCGACACGGACCATAAATCTGCTCCGTGTCACAGCTGCAGGGCCGACGGCGGGCCCAGAGTCCCGGCCACGGGCTGAGAGGAGCCGCCGTGGGCCGCGGCGGCTACAGCTGCAGCGGGGACAGAAGGGACCGTCTCCTGCCCTTCTGTCTCCGGTCGCGGCCGTTGGAACCACACCTTGAGCCACAGCAGTTTGTGTTTTGTTTCCTTGTTCTTCATTTTATCTTCACTGTGACGTCAAGGTTGTTT
The DNA here is from genome assembly GCA_016785265.1 of Paraplagusia blochii. Taxonomy (NCBI): domain Eukaryota; kingdom Metazoa; phylum Chordata; class Actinopteri; order Pleuronectiformes; family Cynoglossidae; genus Paraplagusia; species Paraplagusia blochii. The sequence goes on along the minus strand of JAFBJS010018060.1, from coordinate 68,070 downwards.
CTGTGAAGACGCGGCCGTCGGAGCCTCTGACTGACCGTCAACGACCTGAAGTGGAGCGAGTGACAGTGACCCCCCCCAGACTGACCTCAGTGAGAAACACTCTTGGATTAACGACCGGGATTAATTGGAAAAATCGTAAAATCGCATAAAAAAAATAAATTAAATTAAATAAGAAAAAAAAAAAGGAATATATATATATATAGATATACAATATAATATCTAACTGTATAATTTATATTTCTCGTAATTTAACATTTAACATAACAAGTATAACTTATTAACAAACAATGTAAATTATACATATTATACACTTATATAATTTTGTCATATATTGTCAATAATTAATATACAGCAATTCTGATGATGTTACGTTTTATATTTGAATATTGAGCTATATATATATATTTTCTTTTCTTTAAACATTATGATTATTATTATTATTATTATTATTATTATCATTATTGTTCAACGACTCCCACCTCTCCTTGGCCTCCGCCGCTCGGTCTCTCTGTCGCCGGTTCTTGAACCAGTTGCTGACCTGGGTGGTGGTGAGTCCCGTGGCCTCGGCCAGCTCCCGTTTCTCTCGGGGAGACGGGTAGGGGTTGTGGGTGTACCACTCCCTCAGGATGCTGCGGCTCTTCTCCTTGAAGCAGTAGCTGGTCTCCTCCCCGTCCCAGATGGAGCGGGGCAGCGGGAACTTCCTGCGGACGCGGTACTTGCCCACGGCGCCCAGCGGGCGGCCGCGCAGCTTCTCCGCCTCGACGTAGTGCGCCTTCAGCCACAGCTGCTGCAGCTTGGGGTGGTTGTGCGGCGAGAACTGGTGGCTCTCCAGGATCTTGTAGAGTTCGCGGAAGTTGCCGCGGTGGAAGGCGACCACGGCCTTGGCTTTGAGGACGCTCTCGTTCTTGTGGAGGTGTTCGCACGCCGGCAGCGACCAGAGGAATCGGCCGAGCCGCTCGATGTTGCCTCCCTGCTGCAGCACCTCGCACACGCACGCCACCTGTTCCTGCGTGAAGCCGAACGTGGGCAGCATGGACATGACGGCAGTGGAGGTCGAGCCCGGATCCCGCTCGGTGTGTGCGTGCGTGCGTGCGTGCGTGTGTGTGGATGTGGCCACTCTCACGTGGACGCGGCACTCGCAGAGTCCATAGCGCGAGCGGCGCGCGGGCAACTTTTCTTCTGGAGTCTCGAGGTTCGAGTCCGTCAGACTCGGGTCCGCGCCGTGTCCCTGCGGCCTGCGCCTCCACCTTCTCCGCTCCCTTCCAACATAACCTACTCCCGCGGAGCCGAGTCGTCGACTGCTTTTAATAATATTATTGTCAACTGGCAGCGGCGGCCGTCAGCAGGGCTCTGATTGGTCGGTTATCTGACCCGGGGAAGGCGAGGAGAAGACAATGGTCTCAGTCAAATTAGTTGCCGTGGAGACGCTGTCACTCAGAGAAACCTAATCCGGGCTGAGGTGGATCCCTGGCACCGGTACCACTATTGTTCCGTCAGCCCGGTGCCCGCCCACCAGCACAAGTACTGTATTCCTGACTGTGTTCCTTCTCTTCTCTTCTCTTCTCTTCTCTTCTCTTCTCTTCTCTTCTCTTCTCTTCTCTTCTCACCTCACGGTGACAGGCGCCTCCCGCAGCCGCAGGGGCGGCGCTAGAGGGCCAGGAGTCGGCTGTGCTGTCTTCAAACACACTTCTTAACGGATGGGAAAATCACTGACACCAGCTCCGTCCGTTGGCTGAAGGAGGTGCAGCTGTAACTGAGCTCCATCAGGGCCGTCGTTGGTCTGTGTCTGACCTCCACAGTCACATGGTGCCGGGCTCCTGTGGATATTTCTGGTCAAATATCAAATATTCTGTGGCCCAGTGTGAGACGAACCAGACAACTGACAACTGATCCCAGGGAGAAATGACGCAGTGAAGGAGGTGCTGCTGAAGAGAGATTAGATTAGATTAGATTAGATCAGATTAGATTAGATTAGATCAGATCAGATCTGATTAGATTAGATTAGATTAGATTAGATTAGATCAGATCAGATTAGATTAGATTAGATTAGATCAGATCAGATTAGATTAGATTAGATCCGATTACTGGTTGAGTGTTGACAAACAACCACAACCACCCAAACTAAAGGAGAATCAAATGCTAAAAATTCCCCCAGAGTGGTGGTCAGCGTGGACAGTTTCAGGTCAGTGATTGAGTCCTCCTGGTCTTCCTTTGGTCCAGGTCCAGGTCCTGGTCCTGGTCCCAGTGAGTGACCCAGCAGTGACAGGTCCAATCAGGCCCAGTGACAGTGTTTGTAAACCACTTGTTTCCATCCATCAGTCTGATCAGAGGCTCTGACTCTCAGACGGTGCTGATCAGCCCAGATCCTGTTTCCTCCTGTTTTCACAGCCTCCCACCGCTCGCTCACCTCGGCCACTCTCCTCCACGGCCTCCACTAATTGAGCTGATTATTGCAAGATGTGTGTGTGTGTGTGTGTGTGTGTGTGTGGTCTGCTCTTGTATCCTCCGTGCTGAGGCCATCCCAACCAGAGGCGGGTGAGGAACACTCTGTGTGGCGGAGAGAGATTCTTAGAAGCA
>JAFBJS010018060.1:41961-65381 GCA_016785265.1 Paraplagusia blochii | reverse complement strand
TGGGGGGGGGTTATGGGGGGCAGTCCAGTTGGGGGGGCCACTGCTGCATGCTCTGGCCCGTGCACCATTTGCCAAATTGTAGAGGGTAATAATAGATAATTCCAGGCTGGAGTGTGGAGTGTGTTGGCGGCGTTGACATAAATGAGCGTGAGGCTGTTGGAGCTGAACGTGGACTCTGACGAGACCCAGGTCCGAGGGGACTGCAGCGCCCAGGTTAGGAAGTGTAACATATCTGAGAGCTGCTGGAATCACTCTCCTCTCCAAATTGTAGGGGGGGCAGGGGGGGTTGAGAAGAAAGAGCTCAGTGTGAGGCTGCAGTGACTGTGAGTCCAGAAAATAAACAGGAATCAGAAGAAGTGATTGATCGATTAAAACTGGCTCACACACACACACTCACACACACCTCAGACTTGTTGGCTGTTGCTCAGTGTTTTGGTTCTGGTTCTGGTGGATCACTTCCTCCTCCGTTCTTCTCTTCCAGATTCTGATGACACTCTTCAGGACAACAACATCTATTTCTAGCGCCCCCACACACCGCTCACTGTGGTGACGGGTTGAAGATTCTGGAGTGTGTATCACCATTTTGTTTTCCTTCCTTCCTTCCTAATGTTGTTGATCATCATTTTCTAGACGGTCCTGATGGTCTCAGCTCTTTGGAGGACGCTTGAACGTCTCCTACGACTCTGTTCTCTGCCCACTGTCCAACATCTGCAGCTCTGCTCCCTGTCTTCCTGCTGTGGAATTCCTCCTCTTTGCTGAGCTGGGACTCGTACGTCAGCAGGGAATTGATGAAAGCAGACCTGCCGCAATTAGCACCGCGTTAATGCTAACATTAGCGCGCGGCTGACTTGAAACCCAGCCCTGACCCTGTGACCCAGTGTCACTGGACACATGTGCAGTAAATACCTCAGCAGCCGTAGGTGGAAGAGCGAGCGTGCAGTAGGAGGTGCCAGAGAGTAAGTACCTCACAGGTGCTCATCAAGTCATTAACAGCTGTAAACGGACCGCTCTAATCTGTTCCACCGAGCCATCCGTCAGAGTTCTGCAGAACCCTGTCCATCATCGACGACAGACCTGAGAGGAACCACAGACACTGTTTGTTCTGCAAACAGGAGCGCGAGGCCGCGTTCAACTCTGCTGTTTTCCTAGGGAAGAATTGAATTTCACTGCAGAAGTTCCTCCAGCTGGTGCTCACGGTGCCAGTGACTACAGCTTGGGTGGAGCGGTCACCGTCCAGACTGACGACGTACAGTAGAGTGGGACCAGGAGTGATCAGGGACGACTGTCTCCACCGAGACACTGAAGAAAACTCTGGAGCTGCTCATGGATGAAGGTTGGACCAGGGGTGTCCACACCTTTCTGTCTTCTGAGCTCCCTTTCTATTCTGCCCAGATTGAAGCCCAGACTGTGTGATCTGGAAATCCTACTATGTTTCACTGACCGTGATGACGTCAGTGCTACACTGGCCTAGAACCGGTCCAGAGAGGACGGGATCAGCAGGGCTCAGCTGGTTCCCTCTTATTGAATCAGTTCTCGTGGAACCAGGAGACGCTGACTCTGCTCCGATCTTCACAGCTTTTAAGAAGACTCTGAGGCCCGGCTGTCGATGCTAATGCGATGAAGGTTTACATTCACCTGCTCGTCACCGCTCCTGACGCTCCGACGGAACCGGGGCCCAGACAGAGGCCCGGTTTGTTTTAAGAAACACTCTGGACCTGGGTCTGCTTCAAACACCGCTCCTTGGCGGTGCCAGAACTAGCACGTCTGGGTGGAAAAAAGGAGTCTTTGGGATTTTGGTCCACAGACTTTTTTACAAGTTCTCTCCAAGAGCAACAGACACCCCCACCCCCACCCCCACCCGCAGGCCTGCCCCTCTTGAGTCTGTGGTCAAGGATGGATGTGAAAGGGTGAGGTGGCATCTGGGCTGAGGCCTGGGCAAGAGTGACACAGAGGGGAGTACAGGAGGAGGAGCAGGAGGAGGAGAACTGGAGCTGTTCTGGAGGATGGCTATACAGTAAGTTCTCTTCTTCTCTGTCTCCAGGGTCTCATCCATCAGCTGAACAGACAGAAGTTCTGGAGCTGAGGACTCCTGATTGGACAACGGCTTTGCAAAATGATTTGATGAAGGTGCTCAGACTCAGATGAAGGATGAAGGCCACCATGACAGAACTACCTGATGTTCCTGTCAAGGTTTCTGGATGCTGCTCTGTGGAACACGCTCACAAAACCCTCACTCTTTGGGCCCGTGGTTCAGTGGGTTGTCCCATGAGAAAAGAACCAGGGAATCTCCAGCGTCTTTCCTCAACTTCCACCATGTGATCTTCACCCTCTTATTGTCAACGTGCACACTCCCATCCTAATCTCCCTCAGATTACCAGAATATAATCTACTCCACTCCCGTATGGTCCTCTCTCTCTCTCTCTCTCTCTCTCTCTCTTTACAGTGGTAGGTTCACAGAACTATCACTTCTTCATCCTCAATGTGGAGCTGCCAGGTCACATGACTGCAGCTGGACCCATCAGATCCAACCAGACCAAGGTTTGACCTGGAAACAGAAAAACAAACAAAGAGAAAAGTGTGTGTGTGTGTGAGGATGACACCCCAACCCACAGCCTTCAGTCTGACCTCCACTCTGGACTGAGCTGCTCTCCATGATTAATAGATCTGCCTCCACACTCTGTTGCCAAGGCAACGGGAAACCTGATCGCTGTCAGGAATTTGTTCTGGCCCCAAAAGTTATTGAGTGGGTGACTGTGTGTGTGTGTGTGTGTGTGACTGTGTGTGTGTGTGTGTGTGTGTGTGTGACTGTGTGTGTGTGTGTGACTGTGTGTGTGTGTGTGTGTGTGTGTGTGGTCCAGTGAAAGTAGTGGTGACTGAGTTGAAAAAGACTTTTTCTTTCTCTTCTCTGTTTCCATAACTGTAGCGTCTAATGTTTAAACCTGGGAGAAACTGACAAATATGTTACGTTCTGATGTGTTCAGTCAGAGTCAACCTGGAGGACACGGATCAGAACCTGGAGGACACGGATCAGAACCTGGAGGACACGGATCAGAACCTGGAGGACACGGATCAGACCACTGAGACTGTCCGCACAGTCTGCTCTGTGAAACAAAGTCCACACAATCCTCTCATCCTCAGGATTCATTATACCTGGTACTACACTACTACAGAATACTGTACATCTAGTACTGTGGTACATGTACTTACTGTAGTACTGTGGTACTGTGGTACTGTGGTACTGTAGATCGTATAGTGATTCTTTTTAACGGATGTCATTGTCTCAAAACTGTCTCTGAGTGTGTGTGTCAGAAACTCTGGTCCTGGACTGTCTCTTCCTGTCAATCTTCTGGAAGGTTCTGTCCCGGTGATAGAGCTGGTTCCTTCATTTGACCAAGGAAGAAAAGTCTAAGCCAAGGTGATCAGAAGTGACGGCCCTGGTCTTCGTGGTCCAGAACCTCCACTGCTGTGGAGACCTAGTACTTAGAGCTGGGACCAAGACCTGAACAGGGTCACAGTCCCTGGAATGTAACAATCTTGGAAAGTTCTTTTAGAACCTTGAGTTCTGACCACCTGCGTGACTGACACCTTGGATTGGACCGAGGATCAACCTGTGGAGAGCAGACCACACCGGGGCGGTTCTCACTGTGTGTTTGTGCTGAGTGACCGACGCACTGGGGGTATCTGTGACATGTATGTTGGGTCTGTAAACCCACACTGACCTGACACACACACACACACACACACACACACACAGCCAGTTGCACTTTTTCAACTCTGATCATTTTTAAATGTAAAAAAACATGTTTGTTTCTCTGAAAAGTGTTTTTTCCTGAGAACTGGACTGGAACTAGACGTGTTTCAGAAGGTTTTCGGTTCAAATCTACCAGCTGCCAATGTCTACTGATCAAGGCACCGTCCCCACCCACTGTTGACTGTGGTGATGGGTTGAATTCAGAGTCCAAGTGACCAGGGGTTTGATTTCCTTCCTTCCTTCTTCCAAAGAAAAACCAGGGACAAGCCAAGTCTTCACTGCCGAGGTACCACGGTGTGTGTGTGTGTGTGTCTGTGTGTGTGTGTGTGTGTGTGTGTGTGTGTGTGTGTGTCTGGCCTCTAATCAGGTTACATGATTAATGGGGGGGGAAATGCATTCATGTTGTATTAAGAATCAGTGTGTTTGAACCCAAAGTGCTGGTTTCAGCAGCTCTAATGCATCAGCCATCGACTGGACACCTGAGCTCCAGAATCCACAGCGGCGCTGGTCCCTGCACCCCCCGCCCCCGTACCCCCCGTCCACCGCGGACATGCCCTTCTTCCTGTTTGTCTTTTCATTCCTCTCTTTCTCAGTCTTTACGTCTGCCTGTGTCTTTCTCTGTTCCTGTTTTTATTTTTCACCTCCTCTTTCTCTCACCTCCTCCTGCACTCAACTCCTTTCCCTCACACTCTCCTCTGGCATTTTGAGACTGAAAAAATCCCGAATCTTGGAATTCCAATTTCCCAGGACATGTTGGTCAGATGGTAACATTTTTCAAAATAATTTAAGAATAGTGTTTCTCAGTAAATTATAATTAAACTAAAGCATTTTTAATTTTTCATAGAAATCCTTACATTTTTAGAAATCAGCAATGTTGGGCGGATGAAAAGTATTACAATTATAATTATTTTTAACTCATAATTTGTTAAATTTTTCAGAAATGTATTTTTCCTTTTTGTTTAGTTAAAGCAAACTGAGAAAACTCAAAACTCATGAATCTTTTTCACACTTTTATCTTGACTGGACCATTGGGCCAGTTATTCTGTCATTTGTTAGAATTTTCTGTTTTTGCAATTTTTAGGTAAAATTATACTTTTTTGCGTTCTCTTGGTCAGATATTGAAAAATGAAATTACATTTTTATTTCTGCGCACAAACATACATTTTCTAAAATAATCACGCAAAATCATGGTAATCACATGTTCTTCATATGTTAAAAATTCTTGTAATGTTTTTGGGGAAAAAAAAATTCTTCTCGTTTTATTATTTTTTTTAACAATTTGCTATTTTTTTCAATTTTTTTAGAAAGAAAAATTCTGTCGATCAGAAGTAAAAAAAAAGTTTGATATTTTCTACATAATGCCTAGAAAATTACAATATTGTAATTTGCAAAAATCTAATATCACATAATTTAAAATGTAAAAAAAAAAAAAAATTCTAGACAGTGTTTTTTTTAATTTTTTTTCTCCAAACTGTAGATTTTTGAGAATTTGTTCTTAAATCGTTCTTAATAGTCTTGGTTGGATTTGAGGAATCTGGTTTATAATCAAAAAACATTCTAATTATAATTTTAAAGATTTAGAACTTTGGGGGAATTTTGTCTTTTAAAAGTTTTTACTGATTTTTTAAAAATTTGATCTCAATCAGATATTGAATTTTTTCCATATTTTTAACAAGATAAAATAAATTACTTTTTATTTCTTCTTCTTCTTCTTCTTCTTCTTTCAGCTTGTGCCTTTTCTGGTAGTTGCACAATGAATCATCTTTTTCCATCTCCCTTTGTTTTCTCCACCTTCTACTTTGACTCCAACTCCATGTCCTCCATCAATCTCCTCTTTGTCTCCTACCTGGTAGCTCCATCTCTAGGATCATTCTTCCGCCATCGTGTCTCCACTGTCCTCCGTCTGAACATGTCCAAACCATCTCAATCTGTCTTCTCTAGCTTCTTTTTCTCCAAAACCCTCCTGTCTGTGTTGTCCTGCCAATGTCCCTCATTCCTGATCCTGTCCATCCTTGTCTCTCCTAAAGAGAATCTCAGCAGCATCTTTAACTCTTCCACCTGCAGCTTCTGTCTTCTGTCTATTCCTAGTGTCTCTAATCCGTCCATCTTGGTTGGTCTCACCACTGTCCCCAGCACCACCTCAGCTGACTCTTTTCTTCATGTTTCTTCCAACGTTTGGCTATTTTGAATTATTTTTTAGAAACTGTAATTTAGAAAATCTGAATTTTTCATATTTGATGGTGAGGAAACAGTTTCATGAAAATGTAAAATATTTTCAGATTTTTGTTTTACTTCTAATTAAATTATTTTTTAGAGCAAAATTTTGAGTTACAACATAGTTATCTTTTCAGAATGTCTTTAATTTCTAATTTGCATACAGTAGTGGTTTGACATAGAAAATAAAATATGAACATATTTAGAAACAAAAAAAAAGTATTTCCTCCAGGAAATGTAAAAATCTGCATCATTCCTTGTTGGAATGTTTCATGGATTTCTTTGAAATTATTTCTTTCATTTTTATCTTTTTTGCACATTTGATACAGATTTCAAATTATTTTTGCAATAATAATTGTAATTCTTTGGAAATGTTCTAAAAGTCTTAATATCCTATGCCAGTGTTGATCAGATGTTTTTTTTCCTTAAATGTTACTCATAAACAATTAGAATTTTTATGTCATAAAGATTGAATCCAAATATTTTCTGCACATTTCTTAAAACAGAACATTTTAATTTTATTATGAAATACTATTTTTGCGAAAAATTAAGGTTTTGCATGTTATGTTGGCCAGATATGAAAAATCCCCAGCAAATGTTTTTAGAATAAGTCTAACAAATGTCCCAGTTTTAGTTAAAAGAAAAATACTTCAGAACATTTTCATTTTGTAATCTTGGATCTTGGACTGATCTGAGTTTACGTGGAATAATGGTTCAATACTAAAATGCTCATGAAATAATAATAAAAAAACGTTATTTTGAAATCCTATATAAAGTGGGAGAATTTTGACTATTTTTGTTATTACTGTTATTTAAATATGTTATTTATCAAAATATTTTTGAATTTTTTTTAAGAAAACATTTGAATTTTCATGTTCCTCAAATGACAAAAGAAAACATGAAATAAAAACCTGATGTGATTTTTTTTCTCTTTTTAGATAGATAGATAGATAGAACTTTATCAATCTCTCAAGAGTATCCCTCGGGAAATTACGGGTGTGACATTTTACAAATGTCACATAAATTTTGGTGGTTGAATGTTGAAAAAAAAGTTCTTGGAATTATTTTGGTAAAAGTTAAATTTGATTTGAAGTTGAATCGTTCTGTGAAATTGTGTAAAAATTATTGTGTACCTTCAGCAAAATTCTAAATTTGAATTCAATAACTGTTTGGATGTGCAACATTTTTTCATCAAAAAATTGAATAAAATTTCTTAAAAATAGCTGAAATCACACTTTAATGCAAACTTTGCTTGTCATAAAAATATTCAGAATTTTTTATTTTACATGAAATTCAAAAATTCCATTATAAAAAAGTGTGTTTTCGGAATTCATATCATAGCATGTCACACGGCAAAATCATAATTCATGTTTGATGGGTGAGATGTTGAAAGTTTTTTTCAAGAAATTTCATACGTTTTGTCTTTTCTGCATAATTCCGACAATATAGGTAAATAAGCAATGTATTGATGATCAGTGAAGATAAGTGGAAACATTCGCATGAACCTTTTTAACGCTTTTTTTTTTTTGTTTTTCTTTTTTGCATATTTCTCACAAATGTTTGTTGGTTGGATGATGAACAATATTTTGTAAAAAAAAATTTTGAGCAAATATATGATTTGATTAATTTAATTTTGCATCAAGTGTTGGCCAGATGCTGAATATTTTCAGGGAATAGTTTTGGAAAATGTGTCTTTTATTGTCTTATAAAATAATCACAGATGTTTTTTTTTTTATATAAATGTTTCTTCTTTAAAGATATCTCATAAAGTGATATTAATTGGATGGTGAAAATTGCAATTTTGGTAAAAAAAAAAAAGAATCATTTACAAAATCTTCCTATCAGAATAAAGCATTTTGAGATTTGTTTTAAATGACATTATGAGATTTTTGAGCTAAATTCTAATTTTTGTATGCAACAATGATCGCATGTGCATGTTTTTTCACTGAATGCTAATTTGCATTCTGTCTTGGTTAAATATATAAGAATCTTCATGAAAATAATAAAAAAATGTAAGTAAAAATTAAAAATTAATGTAATTAAAGAAAAGAAGATGAAGGAAGAAACAGGTTTTTTGTTTTTCCTCAAAATTATAACATCACATGTCACATGGATCATACAATTGGATTTTTGGAAATGTTTAAAAACCAAATCCAACATTTTGTCTATTAAAGGAACAAGGATTAAAAGGAAGACTATTAAAATTCTTAATGTTTTTTAGGATTTTCTTTTTAAGCATGTATGTCGAAAATAAAATATTTGGAAAACAAAGAAAAAAAATATTATATATATATATTTCCTTTTTTTCTCTTTCTCACAAACATATATTGGTTGCATGTTAGAGATTGTGGCAATAGTTTGGTATAATATTTCTTGCTCATTTAAAGCATTTCTGAGACTTTTTCTTCATTCTAATCTATTTTTGCAATGAACACTGATTAGATATTGAAACATTTTGACAATTTTTTTTGTCTACTGAGCATTATCAGGATGTTTCATATAATTCATAATATTGTCATGTTGATTAAGACGGTGAAATTGATCATAAACATGTAGGAATTCCTTTTTTTCTCTTTTAAACGTATCACATGAAATTAGGGAATTTTTCGTTGGTTTCTATTTTAAAAGTTCTCGGAATTAGTTGGCAAACTATTACACGTTATTACACATTACACATTAAAACACTTTCATGAAACTTTTTTGAAAAAAAAAAAAAATCCCTTTTTTAAAAGAAAGTGTGCTCAACTCTAACCCAGATGGGTAATGCTAAACTATTTTCCTAAACATATCAAACAACACATTTGCTAAGTTCTATCTTTTGTGTCTTTGCTCAAAAAAGAAGCGCTTTTTGAACCAAATAAAATAGCATTTTTGAAAATAATTTTATTATCTTTTTTGCATTTTTCTCATCAATTTATAACATTATTATAACAATACATTATTGATTGTTGGTCAGTAGTTGCCCAAAAGTCCGTTGTTTCTGCTTGGGAAAGTCTGTAGTTTTGATTCTGTGTCAGTCGGATGTTGAAAAATGGACGTTTTTTTTTTTTACATTTTTTGTTTTCCATCCAGTCTGGTGGAAATGGAACGCAGCGCGTCCTCCTCTTATCTTCAAACCAGAAGCCGCGTCCTGGATTTTAGGATTCTGACGTAGAACTTCAGAAGGTTTTTGTGTTGAGGTGAGATAAATGGCCAACGCAACAACACTCAACTCTGTGTTGGGGGGTGGGGGTGGTTGGGGGGCCGCTCTGTCCTCCAACAAACAGAAGAAACGAGAGGTCCAACTTCTGGCCTGAATCTCAATCTCATCCTGACATCAAACCTAAAGCAAAATAAAATGTAACAAAGTGTAAACACAGAGCACAGAGAAGAACATCAGTCATCCTCCAATCCGCTTGTGGTTTCCCTGTCATGTGATCCTGCAAGACAAACACACACACACACGCAGACTGCAGACAGAGGAGACGGTGGTGGAAACATCTGCACGTTTCTTCGTAGTTTAGGAGCATTTTGAGAATTTTTTTCTTATTTCAATATGAGTGGTTGATTTTGTTACCAAATAGATTTTGATTTGAGAAATTGTTCAGAATTGTATTTCTGGAGACTAAACTATACATGAATCCCAAAAATCCCAAATGTTTCTTTTCTGCTGTTCGTTATGTAGAGAAATGATTTCATGGAACATGGTTTCACGTCCATGAGACGACGTTGCTGGTTGGCAATGATCTGGGGACAACATTTCACCTTTAAACCTTTTCTTCACGTTTCTCACACGTTGAGATTTTTATGCCATGTTGGTTTAGAAACATTTTCCTGCAATTTATTCTCACAACACAACATCTTCAATAAGACTTAGTTTTTATCCTGTCATCTGTGTTTGATCAGAAATATGAACACACGTGAACGGACATCTAGTAAATCAACACACATTAGAATCGGCGAAACTCAGAACTCAGAAGTGGCCTTTTTCTGTCAGTTACATCCACTCCAGAAATAGAAGAAATAGTTTGAAACATTTGGACGGAACAATAACAACCAGAGTTAGGGTGGAAAATAAAAAGAAAGTACAATTGTGAATAAATGAATTGGAAGCATGAACCTTCATCCCTGACATTAAAATAAAAGATGACTTTGGTATCTACTCTATGTAATAAAACACATTCAACTCAAAAAACAAAATTCAATTTCAAAATATATATATACAAAAAATGGCATCTTCTATTCAAATCCCATAAGAAAAGAAACACCTGGAATATAATGTTTGGCCTGAGTCTCTGTCCAACGACGGACCGACGGACGGACAGGGACGGCACAAACACCTGGACGTGTACTGTAGACATTCACACATGTGATCCAATCCACACCGATCCACAGATGAACGTCGGCCCGGCGTCGGTCGGACCCTTTGGCGGCGCCAGGTGAAAACCTCCGAACCTCCGACTTCCAGTGGTGTAAACAAGAGGAGTGGAGGGTTGGGGTCAGACCCGTGTCAGGTCCCGTCTCTCCCTCCCTGCTCAGGCTGGACCTGATCACGGCCTCAACTCAACCATCAGCTCCACTCAGATCCTTTACTGGCAGCACAGAGGACGAGGCGTCCATTAAAACCAAATAACCCGGGGATGAAGACAATCAAGGCATTAAAGCAGCGGGGGGCCCCGGAGGGGGGGTCATGGAAACCAGGCTGCAGTTTGTAGACAAACCATTATTGAAGATCAGCACTGGAGCAACACACACTGAATCAATGGAGCAGCAGAGTTTGAAGCTCTGACATTTATTTTCACACGTTCCTTCATTTCCAGTATTTTCTCCACCCTGGACATGACCCCCGCTCACTCAGCTGACGGGGACCAGGGGGGCCCAAGGAGACACAAGAGAAGAATGTGTCTCCTGTTTTTCTTTGTCTTTGTCTCGGTGGTGTCAGTGGAGTTTGACTCTGACTTTGAGAGAGAAAAAGAAAAAAGTGAAACACAACGTGGACTCAACCACCCTGGGAGTCGGAGGTCAGAAGATTCATCACCGCAGTTTGTTGAGAGTGAGACAGAGAGAGAGAGACGGGTGGATTAGAGCGGCCGCTGTGTTTACACCTCCCTGCATTAGGCTCCTCACACACACACACACACACACACACACACACACACACACACACACCAGGCCGTCAGACTGAGGAGAACCTGAGGATACAGAACCATCTTCCGTCACTGACATCGAGGATCAGGTCCCTGAACGCCACACAGAGGAGGAAAGGACAGAGTCCCACAGTCTGGTTCTCACATGGTCTCCACTGGAGCCGACGGTGGAGATCCAGATCCAGGGCCCGGTCTGTTTGGACACCTGTGGAGGGGGCGGGGGGGTCTGTCATCGAGGGCCTTTGGAAAATCCTCAGATTATCCAAACAGTGTGACAGCAGCTAATAAAAACACGTCCGCCGCCGACTGCATTAGTGCTGCATTAACATGGGGGGTGGGTTCGGAGGGGGGTGGGTTCGGAGGGGGGGGGTGACCGTCCAGAGGAGACGCTGTTCTGAGGTCAGTTCTTACAGCGTTTCCCTCATTAGAAAAAGTGAGTGACAGAAATAAAGACTGAAATCAGAGGATGATAATAAAGAAGTCATTTCTGTTGAGTTGACCTGTTGACCTCCGTCCTCACTTTCAGATTTACGTCCACTAAAGTGTGTGTTTGACGGGAGACGACGCAGCGATAATTAGGAAGCAGTTTGTTTTATGCTCGGCCGACTTTACAACATCTGTTCCGTTACGTCCTGCGGTCCAGAGCACAGTGAGGCCACTGTGTTCCCAGCAGCCCCGGCTCTGGGCGTGGACGCCGCCCGTCAGCATAAACTTCAATTTGTGTGTGTGACATTTATGAAGTCGTACAAACTCCACAGCCGCCGCCTTCTTCTCCTGGACCACGGAAAATGAAATCATGTCGTTTCCTGGCTTCAAACCGCTCTTCACACTTTCCACACCGACCAACGGCGAGCAGAGGCCGCACACACACACTCGCACACACACACTCACACACACTCACACACACTCACACACTCTCACACACACCAATCCCTTACAGTGGACATACAGGAGGAGAAGGGTTTAATGCAAAGCTAATTGGATCGACATAAAGGAAGGAGCGAAGCCTCAGCAGAAATGTATTCATGTATTCATTCATTTCCACGTAATAACTCTGCATATGGACTTTTAATGGCAATTACTGTTAGTGAGCCAGAGTAATGAGATTAGTGAGTCTGTGTGTGTGTGTCTGTGTGAGTCTGTGTGTGTGTCTGTGTGAGTCTGTGTGTGTGTCTGTGTGAGTCTGTGTGTCTCCCAGGCGCTAAAGACACCGCTGGCAATAAAACAGCAGCGGAGCGGGAATTGATCTTTTATTAAAAACTGCTCTGGTGACGGGGAGTAAATTCATTATCTGACTGCATTAGTGAGGAGGGGGAGAGTGGGGGGAGTGTGTGGGGGGGGGCAATTGGTTTACTGGGTTCATTCTGTCTGACGGTGTGTGTGTGTGTGTGTGTGTGTGTGTGTGTGTGGTCACTCTGCCTCATCTTTGCTTCAGCCTGACTTCCTGTTTGACATCAAGCAGAAACATAGTCGATCACTGACGTTCGTCCGACAAAATTAACGTCAATTTCAACAAAGAAAAGCTGACCTGAAGTTCTGAGCGAGGTCAGCAGGAAATAAAACCCACGGTGTTTGTCAGACGCCGACGGTCACGTCACGTGATGACACAGGTCACAGGTCCGTCTACGGGTCGGGGCTGCGGATGGACAGGACGACAGACGTCTACGGAGGAGAAGACAGAGACGGGAGACGTGAACGAGGAGGAAGTGGGAGGGTGAGAAGGGAAGTCGGTGTCGACTATCACAGGTGGAGGATGAAGGGAAACAGGAACGCACCTTTGTTCCTGTCAAAGTCAGGAACCTGAGAGCGTCCACTTGGGGCGGACGCCACCGTCTCTGATGGCACGAGGACCGCGAGGCTGAAGAGACCACAGATACTTCTGCAATCTGAAATGGATCCAGGTGAACAGGAACAGGAAGCTGTGGAGCCGACGGTAGGAGGAACAAGCTCCGGGTCAGAACTCACAGACGGAACCACGGATTAGCAGGGCACAAGGGGGGAGTCAATCAGGAGTGAATCAGGAGTGAATCAGGAGTGAATCAGGAGTGAATCAGGAGTGAATCAGCAGACACAGACAGATACTGATTTGTTGGTAGAACTGAAGAGGCCTCCCTCGTCCTCCTCCTCCTCCCCCTCCTCCTCCTCTTCCTCCTCCTCCTCCTCCTACTCCCATGATTGTGATCAGGTTTTCCTCCTGGGGAGTCGGGTTGTTTGGAAACCAACGATAGGACGAGAAGAGATGAAATAGATACGACCTCCGGACCTGACCGTCCAATCAGAGAGTAGCAATAACTTCCTGTCGGTCTGGGCACTGATTTCCACCTGTAACACACACTGCTACACACACACTCACACACACACACTCCTGACCTGTCCATCAGCCTTGGAGTAGAGAAGAGTCTCTGAGATTAGACGTCCCGGTGACTTCCTGTTCCTGAGGACATCAGCCCCGGCGTCAGTGATGGGACTTCTCTTTATTAATTTTTCATTGTTTCTTCAATGATCTGCTCACAGACAGACAGGCAGGGGGCGCTAGGGTGTTGAACAGCAGCGGTGTTCCCAGACTTCCTGTCGAAGCCTTGTGATTGGTCCATTAGAGTCATGTTGGAATAACATTGGCTGCGAGAAGCTCATTAATCATCAGTTTGACGGCTCTTCTGGAGCCTGTTGACAGCTAATGAGACCCCCCCACACCAACCGCCCCCCGCCCCGCACACACACACACACACACACACACACACAGTCTCCGACCTCCAGTCTGGTCCACACGACGTCAAATTCAATTCATGAACCTGTTCTCAACCTGTGGTCTGGACTACAGACCAGTAGAACGTCACAGAACCAGAGGATGAAACTATCAGCTCTGTGATCAATGTTCCACTTCTGATCGATCGTGAAACTAAAATCTTCTGGACGACTGTGACGACGACGACTGTGACGACGACTGTGGCGACGACTGTAACGACGACTGTAACGACGACTGTAACGACGACAACTGTGACGACGACGACTGTGACGACGACTGTGACGACGACTGTGACGACGACTGTGACGACGACTGTAACGACGACTGTAACGACGACAACTGTGACGACGACGACTGTGACGACGACTGTGACGACGACTGTGACGACGACTGTAACGACGACAACTGTGACGACGACGACTGTGACGACGACTGTGACGACGACTGTAACGACGACAACTGTGACGACGACGACTGTGACGACGACTGTAACGATGACAACTGTGACGATGACGACGACTGTGACGACGACTGTAACGACGACAACTGTGACGATGACGACTGTGACGACGACGACTGTGACGACAACGACTGTGACGATGGCGACTGTGACAATGACTGTAACGATGACTGTGAAGATGACGACTGTGACGACGACGACTGTGACGACGACGACTGTGACGACGACGACTGTGACGATGGCGACTGTGACGATGGCGACTGTGACGACAACAACTGAGATGACGACGACTGTGACGACGACTGTAACAACGACGACTGTGACAACGACAACGACTGTAACGATGACTGTGACGACGACTGTAACAACGACGACTGTGACGACGACAACGACTGTAACGATGACTGTGACAACGACTGTGACGACGACGACTGTAACGATGACTGTGACAACGACTGTGACGACGACGACTGTAACGGACAGAGAAAAAAAATGTAGACAGACAATAAACTTCACAGCCAGAAAAGCCTCAAAAGAGTGTGTGTGTGAGTGTGTGTGTGTGTGTGTGTGAGTGTGTGTGTGTGTGTGTGTGTTCCAGCTCTGTTCCTCCAGAGAGATGATAATTGTTTGTTGTGATCTGGTGATGAAGCCCTCAGGCTCTCTGGAACTCATCACACCTCTCACCCACACACACACCCACACACACACACACACACACTCTCTCTTTCTCTATGCATAAGTGAGAGTGTGTGTGTGTGTGTGTGTGTGAGCTGAGACCAGGACACATGTCTCACTGGGATTAACACTGGGATTTAGAGGCAGTTCTTTAATAAATGACTTGTGTCCAGGATCCTTTGATCCTTTGATCCTTTGAAGTCTAATTAATGAGGTTTGATCTGGTTGTTGATTCTGACTCTTTGTTTTCTTCACTGTTTTATTTTTATCCTCACAGACTTTAATATGTCCTCTGTGAGTCTGTCCCAAGGACTGGTTATTTGGACACAGCCTGAACTCTTGCACTGTTAGGGTTAGTGGAGTGTGTGTGTATGTGTGTGTGTGTGTGTGTGTGTGTCAGTAGGGGGCGTGGCCTATAGCTTCTAAAAGAGGCGTGTAATGTGCTTAAATAGAGCAAAGTAGTGTTTGGAGGATTGGTAATGACTGACATCCCTCTGAGGGACGCTGACCAGACACACACACACACACACACACACACACACACACACACTCTGGCCAGCTGACTGTAAAGATAATTGCCCTGTGAAGTGGCAGCTCTCTGCCTGCAGCCTGTGGTTTGACACATCATAAAAGAGTGGAGGCAGAACCTGGACCTGGACCTGGACCTGGACCTGGAGCCACAGTCCAATCAATCAAACTCATACAGACTGTTCACTGATGTGATGTGACTGAGACAAGAGCTTCTGTCCAGGGTGGAGGTGTACACACACACACAGACACACACACACACACACACACTCTTCCTCCTGTAGAAAAGATCCTGAAAAAAGTCAGACTTTCATAAATATTGTTGTCAATGAAGAAGGCCGAGGTGTCCTCGGGGACAGACAGAGAAGCAGTGAAGTGACCATGTGACTCGGAGGTTAGGGTGAGTTACCGTGAGTCTGGGTCGCCGCTCACTCACTCACTCAGTCAGTCTGATGATGTTTTCATCGCCCCCTCATGGCAGCGCAGCCTCAGATGAACAAGATTTGGCAGAAAAAAATAAACACCAGCCAAGGACAGGGCCGCTAAGGCTGCTGGGACGCTAGAAAAACTCAGAGTCCATAAAAGACGCTCTTTCACCACACACACACACACACACACACACACACACACACACACACACACACAGAGCCTCCACTCTCAGACGTTTATCGTTCAGAGTGTTTTAGGGAAATGGACGTAAAAATATACAGAAGGTCTGAAATTATACGAGAAGTTTATTTAAGTTTGAGGAGAAGAAGGCAGAAATCCAGACCAGAGACTGTCTCTCAGCACTCAGAGCAGTGAGACAGGCCCATGTCCTTCCTGATCATGGTGTCTGGACCATGATCTGCTCCAGTCAATGGTCCAACTTCAGCAGACAGTGACAGTGAAATGGATCTGTTCACTGAGTCAAAGGGAGGGAGAGAAACGGTAGCAGTAGTTTATCAGAACTGAACTGACCTGAACTGAACTGAACTGAACTGAACTGAACTGAACTGAACTGTCTGTTCAGGGTGGGAGAACTGATGAAGATAATTGGACTAATTCAGTCCCATCCATGACTCAGATTGACTCAGATTAGCCCAGATTGGGGCTCTTGTAAACAGTTTGACTCAGTCTGGTTCTGTAACACAGGAAACGAGCTGAGATCACGGCTGTGTGGTTCCTGTGGGAATCGAACCCAAGACCTGTCTGCTGCTTGCCAGCATTAACTCCTACACCTGGAAGTGACTTTGAGAACAGAGCGCAGCCTGTCTGTCTCTCCACCTGTCTGTCTGGAGCCAGGGTCTAATCACGGCTCCAGTTTCATCCTAACCAGGTTACGGTCGTTTCCACTTTCAGCTCATCTGCATAATGAGGGAAAAATAAACATCGGGGATTCCGTCCACCGTTAGCCTGTCTTCTCCTTCCGTCCTCCTCCTCCTCCTCCTCCTCCTCCCTCACCTCCTTTTCTGTCTGTTTGAATATAAAAACAACATTCATTTTTACTTTTGTTCAAGTCATCAGAGAGAACCTTCTCTCCTCTCTCCTTCTCCCTCTTCTTGTCCTCCTCCTCCTCCTCCTCCAACTCAGTTTGACGGTGGGATCAGTGAAGCGTAAGAAAACTGACACACAGACCAACTTGCCCTCTAGTTAAGGAGGTGCAACTTTCCAGATTTCTACTGCTGCAGTGTATCCTGTTACTGACACACACACACACTCACACACACTCTGACCCTGAGGCACAGGAACATCCACTTCCACTCCACCTCTCTCTCTCACCTCTCCGTCACCTCTAACACTGCATTAACCTTTTCACACCCGTTCACACCCGTTCACACCACAGAATCGTACACAGGCACGATCACTTCTTTCTGTTCAGACACTGTGAGACTCCGTCTCACCCCCGGGTCACAGCAGGACCGGCGTGTCGGTGCCGTCAACACCAACCTAATTAATGACAGACAGACAAGTGACACCATGATGATGGTTCAGCTCAGCAGTAAATCAAACACCGACTCACAGGCGACTGATTTACAGCTGACACAGGAACAGGAACAGGAACAGGAACCGGATCCGCAACCTGACGATGGCCGAGCCCACGGGTCTGACTTCTCGTAGGAGAGGTCGGGACATCGGGACCCTGCTGGTGGCGTCACCACCAGAGAAGGGCCCAACCACCTGGCCTGCGATGGGGGGCGAGTGAGTGGGGCGGGGGAGCGGCTCGTTTGGTCGTCGCCCGGGTTCTTCCAATCGCAGGCCTTCGTTCGTTCACCGACTGCCGGCCTCTCACTCCCCTCACCTGGCCCACACCTGGGTCCGACACGAGGGCATGGGTGAACCTACACCCAGAGAAGACTTTGACCGCTGCCTAACCCTGCTGTGTTGGTGGAGTTCATCTGGTTAATGACACTGAGGAACCAGTGTGGCAACATCTGTCACTCACACTGAGACTCGGAGACTCGGAGACTCGGAGACTCACTTCATTTTCTCATTTCCATCCAGACAAAGATATGTGGTAATTACCCCATGAAACCACACTGCTGGGCCGACCTGTTCTGGACCGTTCTGGCTCTGGGCCCGAGCAGCACCAAGGTGTGTATCAGTGTGTGTGTGCGGTTATTTAAGTAGCGACAGAAAGTCACAGAGAGTTCATCCAAGAAGAACCTGAGGATCTGCCAAGACTCTCATGTCTGAGCAGGAAGACACGCACGCATCCACAGAAACACTGCCGTCTGCACAGTTGTCGGTTCCATTCCCAGCCCGATGCAGTTCTGTTCCTCGGTGACTCTGGAGCAGGGAATCTAACCTTCGACTGTCGCGGTGGGATCGGGGGGAAGTCAGATTTCAGGGGGGAGGGATGGAGAGCAGATGAAGAGCGGCTTCTAATGGTTCCTCCACTGGGGACGGGATGAGGTGGGTACGGTACAGTACAGTACGGTAGAGGAGAAGATACGGATGAAATGAGGTGGTCCACCATGGACCTTCATCCTCAGATGAAACATCTGATCTCAGGTGGAGCGTCGGGGTCAGGGTCAAGGGTCAAGGGTCAGGAGAACACAACTCCCCAGCAGGTCCACCAGACCTTCATCAGATTGTAGCTCAGATTATTCTCTGCTTCCAGGTTAGGGTTAGGAATGGGTTGGAGTTTGTCCTTCATGGTGGACAGACAGGCAGACAGAGTCAGGACACCCTACTCTGTCTTTCTCACTTCCTGTCTCACCTGAGTGAGAGGTCCTGGGAACAACATGCTGAGCTGAGTGTGGAACCCTCCCCCTATAACTCCTCTGCTCCGTCAGCCTCCACCTGTGTGTGAGAGTGTGTGTAGCCTCAGGTTGCCCAGCTCCTGTTACACTCAAGCTTCCTTTCCCAGGTGAAAACCGCGGGCGGAGAATCGGTGTGAAATCTCACTGCCTCAGGAGGAAACAAGAAAAAACAGTTAAAGAGTTGGTGTTCAGGAAGGTTTCTCAACCCGCGGGTCAAGACCTGCGTGAGGCCCTCTCAGGTATTTAACCTTTCCTGTCTCACACACGATCACCTGGATTCCTGTCTTCAATCATTTCAACTGCACTGATCACACTGCCCCCTGGAGGCCGTGGACCATCGGTTGCCCCTGCGTCCGCACATCAGTCCACCACCCAGACTTTGGAGAAAATATGTAGAAACAGAGGGTGAGACAGGGGGTGAGACAGGGGGTAAAACGACACCAACGTACAACTGTTCTCTCACTTCCTGCAGGATCCTGGTGATCCATCACGACCCACACGAGCCAAGGTTGAGCTCAGCTCCAACTGCAGCCCACTCTAATGACTCCGGGAGGGCTGGGTGGAGGTGTGGGGTGGGGTGGGGGTATTTGATGATGGTGTTATGCCTCTGGCCAGTTGGCGCGGTGCAGAAACTTCTCGCCTCACTCCAGGATCCTGAGTTCCTGTAACTACAACTGGTGGCACTGAGCCAGGACTGTTGGAGTGGGGGGTGGAGGTGGGGGGCGGGGTCAATACACGTTGTGTTTCTAAAGACAATTTATTTCCACCCAAATATTCGTCGTGAAGGCGGAGGTAGACTGTGGACCTGTGCAGGTTCTGCTCTGTCTGTTTATTTATTGTGTAGCGCTGCTGGATGTTTTGGACCTTTTCTCTCAGGGTTCTGTCCCAGTTCTGTGAGTGAAGTTCTCGTTGAAGACGCAGACCACAGGACAGAACCCGGACCCAGGATTGTTCATTACAGCGCCACCTGCCAGCTGGATGGAGCGAAGCAAAGACCCAGAGTCTTTAGACATAGATTTATAGGCAGGACCCCCCACCCCCACCCCACCCCCACCCCACCCCCGGCCCAAAGACCAATCAATGACCGTGGAACCACACACACACACACACACACACTCTGCTCTTCAATCATCAGCCCCCAGCAGACCCCCCCCTCACACACAGATGTTGCCTGTCTCACTGATTGTCTTCACTCATTTGGGGTGTGTACCGTGTGGTGCCACTGGTTGCAGTCTGACTGGACCCCCTCCACCTGAACCAGGGTCACAGAGAGAGACAGAAACCCTATCTTTGTCCCAGAGTTAGAAACAACATTAAAGCGTCAACTCTCGGTTATAAATCCACTTCCAAATGTCTGGGGAGGATCACGTGACCGCAGCTCCCCCCTGTGATTGGTTGGCAGTGAGAACTGCAGCAGTATCAGGTTAGCGGTTGATTGGGTGATGTGTGGTTGAACAGATGGAAGAGGGAAGAAGTGAATTTCCCTGGAAACCACACCGTTCCACTGGGCTTCTCTACAGGCAGAAGAAGAAGAAGAAGAAGAAGAAGAAGAAGAAGAAGAAGAACTCACTCTGTGGAACCAGAACATTCCAGAACCGCTGGCTCCAGGGAGAGAGGGGGAAATCTGTGGAATTCTCTGGTTCTGGAGTCACCTCAGGGTTGTAGTGTCGACCTGGGTTCTAGACGTGGAACACCCATGAGAAGCGGTGGATCCATGTGGAACCCTGGTTCTGTTCTGAAGGCCTGGTTCACGCATGGGGTTCCTGAAACAGAACCCAGGCAGCGGATTATACGACGGTCTAATCTTCAGCTCAGGTTCTGATCCTGCGATTGGGATGAACCCGATCTGCAGGTGGGGCGTGGGCCCCGACACTGACCTTCTCCAGGGGATCGAGTGTCGGCCGCGACAAAAGCTCGTCTTTGTCACCGTCACTTCCACCCAAACGTCGTCTTCATTCACGAAAATGGGACGAGCGGGTCGGTTCTAAGTTACTGTTACTGGACCAACAATGAGTCCCGGTGTCAGGATCAGTGTCACCTGGTCCAACAACTGGCACCATTCTGTAGTTGTTTTGTGAGTTCAACCCACCGTCCTGCCGCCCTAGGACCCATGAGGACGCCGCAGCCATGATGGGGAACAAGCTCCGGGTTTACGCCCGTGAAGCTGTATTGTCCACTAGGGCAGACATGTCCACATCTGTCTACGCAGGTTGTGATACTTGGAGTCTTAGCTTTGGATCGGACATGAGAGCAGGTCGTCCAGGATTTGGGTTTTTTTTTAAGAAAGATGGGAAGCTAGACAAAATACATTGGGAGTAGGACAAACCTAGGACTCACCTGGAGAGACGACAGACAGGTCTAGAAGAGGAGACGAGCGCTGGCGGAGCGGACAAGGACAATAAAGATGGCGTCCTCCAGGTGGCCCTGTAATGTAAAGGCTTAAAGGCTCTGAATGTTCGTCCAGTGGACAGGAAGCATCGTCTGGGATGGAATGGATTATTGTTTTTACCAGGAGTCCATAAGTGTGAACCCAGACTTGTTGGTAGACCATGGACCTGGAGACCACAGTGGGGAGGAAGAAGCTGCTCAGGTCTTCATTGCTCAGGAACAGTTCAACTCATTAAACTGTCAGGAGAGCCTGATCAGACTGATGAGGTCACAGGAAGTCAAGTGAGTGTGTGTGTGTGTGTGTGTGTGTGTGTGTGTGTGTGTGTGTGTTGACAGACTCGTCATCAAGTGAGCAGAGCTCTGAAGACTCCGACTCTTACCTTCAATTTCATTCAGGCTTAAGCAGAAGCTGAAGTTGCACCTGATCTCAGCTCACCTGAGGGGCAGAGCAGCAGACGCTCCCAGCTGCCGCCGCCGCCTCGTTACTGCTCCGTGTTTGACAACAACCCAGAGGCCGGGGCCGCAGATTGTCTGGGCCGTCGGTGGGCTCACGTTCCAGACGGAGCGGTGCCGAAAAGGACGCTGCGCCCACCGCCGCAAACAGCTGTGTGCGTGCGTTTGTGTGCGAGTTAACGGAGGGAAGAGAAACCCTGGAAACAAGTGGACGTGCCAAAGTCCAGAGACAGGGATGAAAAGGAGGAAGAGACAACAAAGTGACAGGAGGAGTTAACGTCAGGCGGAGGAGAGCGCCTCCATTACAGGATGAAATGACATCTTTAGAAATGAAGGAGGTAATGAAAGACAAGGACTTCCTGTGTCTGAACCTGAGTTTGTCCAGTGTTTTTTATCAAACTGCCACTTCTCATCCATCTGCAGCACAAATCTGTTTGTCTTCCAGAATCTCTTCCATTTGTTCCCCCCAGGGCAGACGTGAGTCACGGTGATGAGCGTCTCCTGATCCGCTCCTGGGACCGCAGCCTCCTCACAAACACTCTGGACTGCTCTTATTTATTCTACTGCTTCATGAGCACAAACAGATTGGATAATGTGGACGGGGAGTCTGGGATTAATTTTGAAGCAGCTGATTACAGCGTCTGTGTGTGTGTGAGTGTGTGAGTGAGTGAGTGAGTCCTGGACTAATTGAGTCTGGGCTCATCCCTGAAAAGCCTTCAGGCTCTGCGTGAACAAAGCTTCTCTCTCTTTCACTTCTGTCGTTTCTACCGTTATGGTTTTGACTGCATCAACCCTCCCCCAGTGACACTGACTATCACTTTACTTTCCATCGTCCCCGCGTACCTAAAGAAGACGCCATCGTCCACAGTATTCTCAACAGACCAGAGCAGAGACTGGAGTGTGAACACCTCTCTTTTATTGTGAAAGTCTGTTCACGGCCAGTGAATAAAAAAAACAAAGGGAACGGAGAGAAACGGAGAAAAAAAATCAGTCCCTGTGACGGAACCAAACATCTATTCCAGGGTCCTGATCAGGTCCAGGCCGATGCGTCCTCTCTCGGGGTCCACATTCAGGACCCGCACCTCCACCCGTTGGCCCGGTCCAAGAGCCAGGCTGCGGCGTCTCTGACCCGGTGGGAGTTTATCCGCCGTGATGTGGCTTTTGTGGATGAGGCCAGAGCGACCCACGCCGATATCTACGAAAGCCCCAAACAAAGTGGTGTTGTCCACGCGGCCCCTCAAAACGGCACCGACCCGCAAATCGCTCACTGACACAACACCGCGCTTGAAGTCGGCCTGTCCAAAATCTGGGGATGGTAAAAAGACAGAGGTGAGAGGATCAGTACAGAGACGCGACGAGGTCGGACGGGAAGTCCGTCCACGTGACACAGTGACGACCGCGGCTCGCTTCAGAGACGGCAAACCCCGGCTAAGGTTTTAGGTTTCAGAAACCCAAGGCCTGTGCGCCAACATTCCTGCACAGCTCCCCGGTTCTCCGACCCGCAGACCTGTGACAGGACTTTTTCCTTTTGCAGCATTAACACAAACAAGAACAGATCCAAGCCCAGGAAATAGTCTGCTCCAATTATCCTCCTACAGCACTGATTTCAGCTGCAAGACTGGGCCCTGTTTACTCAGCTGAGCAGCACTGGCTCGGCCCGGCCCGGCCCGGCCCAGCGAGCTGACACCAAATAGGTCCAACCTGAGGATGAACCTTTTAACATCCACACCGACTCTCACTGGAGTCCAGATGGACGAGGAAGGACGGGTTCAGATTCATCCTCCACCCTCTGAATCAATCTAGGTGGCGCTAACTACACTGGGCCGTGGCTAAG
>JAFBJS010018060.1:0-41728 GCA_016785265.1 Paraplagusia blochii | reverse complement strand
GTCTCACCGATGTACTTGGTCCGAGGAGGTTGAGGAAGAAGGTTGTGCTGAGAACAGAACCAGACCATCTCCATCACCTGGTCTCAGAGGCAGCAGTCTCCACCACTGACACCCCTGTCTCTTATACACATCTAACACAAACAAGAACAGATCCAAGCCCAGGAAATAGTCTGCTCCAATTATCCTCCTACAGCACTGATTTCAGCTGCAAGACTGGGCCCTGTTTACTCAGCTGAGCAGCACTGGCTCGGCCCGGCCCGGCCCGGCCCAGCGAGCTGACACCAAATAGGTCCAACCTGAGGATGAACCTTTTAACATCCACACCGACTCTCACTGGAGTCCAGATGGACGAGGAAGGACGGGTTCAGATTCATCCTCCACCCTCTGAATCAATCTAGGTGGCGCTAACTACACTGGGCCGTGGCTAAGCTTCAGACTGTGCTGTGGAGGCCAGAGTCAGGTAACACTGGTGCAGTGAATGTCTTTTCACCTCTGTTATGAGCAGGTGTCGTCCCACTGGGAGTCGAACCTCCTCCTCTCAGACAGACAGAGTTCTATTGTGTTCCGTGTCTGTTCAAACCATCAGACTGTCAGAAAACACACGCTCGTGTTGTTCAGTCGCACAGTCAGAGCCTATCAGGTTACAGCGCCCCGCCGTGTCTGCGTCTGTGTGCCGGTGGACCTTACTTTGTCTCATGTCAAAGCCCGGGGGCTGAGTGAGGCCGTCCTTGATCAGTGTGAGGGTCTCCATCGTTGTGTCCACTCTGCTGGCCAGCTCCTCTACGCCCCAGGTCTTCACCTCCTTCTCCACACTCTGCTGAAGGTCTGGACTCCCAATCTGGTCTGCACTCTGACCCAGGAGGGACAGAAACCTAGGATGGACGTGAAGACAACCCAACTTCAGAATGAAAATCTGAGAAATCAAACGAAACCACGAGGTCTAGCTGACTTTGGACCATCGACGCCCGCCCACCAGAGAGTAGGCAAGAAATGGACCAACACCAAGATTTTCATTTCAAGCAGCTAGTAAATCAGATGGACCAGAGGGGGCAGTAAACGCACCGTCACCTTGTCTCATGAAACGCTCTCTGAGCTATGACTGTTTGTCTGTCCATCTGTCCAACCGCCTGGAAAATGAAAATCTCCTTAACCCTCTGACCCCCCCCTCAATAAAGTCTAGACACTCAGTCAGACTGCTGCAGCAGAAGGTTAGAGTCACCAAACAAACTCTGGGCTGTAGTCTGGGCTGTACTCTGGGCTGTACTCGGGGGTGTACTCGGGGGTGTACTCGGGGCTGTACTCGGGGCTGTACTCTCCTGTGTTTTCTCCACACAGTTGTCCATCTACTGTCTTCCACTCTGGACAGTCTCCATGATGGATGTTGCTGAGCAGCAGCCCGACGCCAGACAGACTGCACAGCTGTCTCTTAAACACACACACACACACACACACGCACAAACACATGATGGACAGAACAGGTGGACGCGTCCACAGCAGAGCTCAGAGACACAACTGTCTGTGTCTGTCACCTGATGCAGCCTGTGTAGTGACTGGAGGAGCTCCTCTGAGACAGAACACCATTCACACTAACATTCACACCTGCTGATTAAAACTACATCAAATCATCCTTTCAATCCAAGGCTAAAACCATCACAGTTGGGCCCCCGAACCAGACATTGGACCTCAGGGTGAGGCTGAAGTTCGTGTTAACCCCCGTGCCCAAATATTGGTGTCATTACCACCAATGTGGTGAAGGTGAAGGTGAAGGTGAAGGTGTGAGACTCCAGAGGACGATCATCAGAGTGGCTGTGTTTTTGTTTCCTCCTGTACAGATGGAACCTGGAGACCAGGTCAGAAGGGGTCTCTTATACACATCTAGATGTGTATAAGAGACAGGAGACTGGAGTGTGAACACCTCTCTTTTATTGTGAAAGTCTGTTCACGGCCAGTGAATAAAAAAAACAAAGGGAACGGAGAGAAACGGAGAAAAAAAATCAGTCCCTGTGACGGAACCAAACATCTATTCCAGGGTCCTGATCAGGTCCAGGCCGATGCGTCCTCTCTCGGGGTCCTGTCTGTGTTGTCCCCCTGATCACCTCGTTCCTGATCCTGTCCGTCCTTGTCACCCCCAAAGAGAATCTCAGCATCTTTAACTCTGCCACCTCCAGTTCTCCCTCTTGTCTTCTACCTATTCCTAGTGTCTTTAGTTCAAACATCATGGCTGGTCTCACCACTGTCCTGTAAACCTTTCCCTTCACCTTAGCGGACACCCTTCTATCACAGATGACCCCAGAGACCTTTCTCCAGTTGTTCCATCCTGCCTGTATTCTGTTCTTCACCTCTTTTCCACAGTCTCCACTGCCCTGAACTGTTGAGCCCAAGTATCTGAACTCCTCCACCTTCTCCACCTCTACTCCTTGTAACCTTACCACTCCACTGTTCCCCTTTTCATTCACACACATGTACTTGGTCTTGCTACGACTGACCTTCATTCCTCTTCTCTCCAGTGCAAACCTCCACACCTCTATAATAACATATATAATATATAATATATATAATAATAATAATGATAAAATAATAACTACGTAAAAATAAAAACGACTGCACTTGGCATTTTTATATTCATTGATTCCTTCTAATTTTTTTAATTTAATTTAAATTTCTTTTTTTGTGATTCACACCACAGCACACAATGAATTTTGGCCTCTGCATTTAACCCATCACCAAAGTGAACAGTGGGCAGCTTTGGAGCCCAGGGAGCTGTAAGAAGGGACGATACCATGCTCAGGGTTACTTGGCGGTAGTGGGGATTCGAATGGGTGCCTTGCAAACACAAGTCTGCTTCCTTAACAACTAGGCCACCAACTGCCCCAACTTCTCTTATGCATTACCACATAGCCTTTGCTACACCTGAATAGCTGGTGGCTGCATTCGAAGATGGCCTGGACCGGTGTGACGCTGGCTGGTTGTCAGACCAGACTGTTAAGTGTTAAGTTTGAGCTGTTGGTTCATACCTTTTCGACAGAGGCAGCAGTCTCTACTACTGCCACCCAAATCACACTTGGCATACTTTGAGCCTCCCTGTGGGTGATGAGGCCACTAGGAGTTATGTGGGTCTGGACGGTGCTATGTTCAGAGCACCTTAGTGGCAACCTGACAGCTTGTGGATTAGAACCTGAAACTTTGTGGACCTACTTCTGCTTCCTTAACCCCTAGGCCACCACTGCCACACACATTTGATATAGTATCTCTGTTATTTGGTATCTGATTATTATCGCATAGAGGGTCAAATTTGAATGGTTGACATAGTGATCAGTTTAAAACATAGACTTAATGTTGTTTAAGTCTCTCTATCTCTGCAACTGTAGAAGAATCTTTTGCAGTCATCTATTGAAAATGATACATCTAGTTCTTGAGTAAACATATGTAAAAAGGAAAACAAACCAGTGGATCACAGAAACAGGAACAGACCGACAACAAGAGAGTTGGTTAAGCCAACAGTGAGGACATGTTGGAAGACGATGGAAGAACCCTGTCAAAACAACACACATCGTGCTGGACAAGAAATGAAAACTCACACATTTCTTAATTCCTGCAGACTCATAGCTCCCTAACCCCCTGGTCTAGGGATTGGTGCTGGTCTGCAGGACATTTTGTCCTATCCATTGTTTTTTTTTAGGATCTAATAATTCATCTACTGCTTATCCATTACTGGGGTACAGGGGAAGCAGACTCCACGACTGCCACACAAATCACACTGCACCCGGATGGTGCACACTGCGTTAAGATGGTGCTATGCTCAGAGCAACCTGGCAGCTGTTGGATTAGAATGGTCTGATCCTTTGGAAGGTCTAAAGCAGACCAAAGTCAATTTTTGATCAATCAGACTTAGATGCTAACAAAATATTTTCAATTCATAATAATACTTTAGCATGACACTACTAGCAAAACGACAAAAAAATTTTTTTTTTAGTCTTTGAACTCTCATTTAACAACATGACATTTGTTTACAGAAGGTATAACTGGCACATGTACTGGTATAGAGACAGCATAATCTTGCTTGGAGCCCGAAGAGAACCTAGCTCTGCTGCAGCCCATGTGACAAATATAGGAGACATCTTCACCTGCAGCCTTAATGCTCACAGTCAGAAACATACCTGACTGCAGTTACAACCTCACACCTCACAGAAAATTCCAACAGCACCTGGATGTAACCCCTGAATAGAATTTTCACCAACTTTGAGAAAAGATGTTCTCTAAAGACAAAGACAAAGACTTAAAATAGAGATTTTTGGTTAAGTTCAGACCATGAATCATTGTGTTCTTCCCAACAACTCTTGTGATGAGGCAATCTGAGTGGTGGGAATCGAAAGGAACGGCTGGAGTGGATAAGGAGGAGAGAGGCCCTGAGCTTGTTTAAATCATTACCAACTGCACGACAAAGAGTGCTGCACTGCTGGAACTACTTAGAGGGAAACAAGAGATGTGTTCACAACTGAGGGGAAGCTATACCTCGCTGCTCGGAGGACCACCGCAGAGTCCGACGCAAGGCATTGGTGGACCTGGGGAGGAGAGAGCGTTAACCCTAAAAGGTGAGGTTAAGTGTAGTTTCGTCAACACACAGCACAGGGTGGAAGAGAAACACGTCTGCAACACGTCCTGCAGTCATGTGCTACCACTCATGTGGCCCAGCACATTAAACCATGTCAAGTAGAAATGTTACTTTTATGACGAAATAGCTACAGTTTGTTCAGGGTCCAAAAAAAAAGTCATAAAACAGTGACTTGTTTAAATTAGGGCTGTCAAATTAAACACAAAACAATGGTTATTAATAATATTTGCAAAACTTTGGGAAAAAGACTTCTTTCACCAAAGCATCTCAAGCATCAAATACTATTTCAACACTTAATAGTGAATGCAGGATGTGGTTTGTGGTTTGTTAACATCGTTGAGGACGACAGTCACACCTACACAGAATAATCAGATAAAATAATCAAGGATTGGCAATAATTTGGGAATTTAAAAAAATGACCATTTCTGAAAAAATATCAGAAAATAGAACTGCATTCATAAAAGTACTAAAATTTTCAACACTTGCACTGGCATCATTGACCTCTGGAACAAATAAAAAGCTTCTTTCCTTGTCTGTCCAGTCCAGACTGCCATCCTTCCAGGTGGAGTTCCACCTGTTTCCTATTCAAAAAACAATTTTTTTTTGGTTTCTGTGCACAGAGTTTCCTGTTGGACATCACCTGTCTCCCTGTCCATCAGGACTGTCTCAGATCTGATTTGTGATGTCACTCATCATCACACTTCAATATCCCTGTCTGTCTGATGACAAATACACATCAAATCACTATCATCCAGTTCCATCCAGTTTTTGCCTTAGTTTTGTCACACCAGCAGTTTCCTTTTCTAAAACCATGTTCATTAGAGAGATTGTGTTGATCAACAAGTAGGGAAGACAAACTTGTTGTGTAATAAATGTAATGTGAACTCTCTGCTCTGTGCATGGTCCTGTAATCTATAATAAATAAACTGATCTGACCAATGTTAATAGTTGCTCCTCACCTTGTTTGTCCAATACCCAATAAACTGGCCAACTGTTCAGGATGGACCCCACCCTCGCAGTTGACAGCTGGAATTGAAGCGCCCTCTGTCACCCTGCAAAGGAAAGAGTGTTAAATAAAAAAATGAAAAGAAGGACGTTCATCACTTGGTCACATCCTGCCACTTTGTCATGTATAAGAATTGAAATGCAGCAATTTTAAATGGATTTAACAAATCCTTATATGAAAAGTTTTAATTACTTTTCTCATGTTTTTTCCTCTTCTTTAACTTATCTGCAAACTTTTGACCTACCCTCGCCTGGATACGACAAGCTTAATATAGAATAATGTAATTTTCAAATGCACACAGTAATATGAGATAAAATAGCTGAAACAATGTATGTTGTGTTTCAAATAGATAAAATGTTTTGTTTCAATCATTTTTTAATAAACCTGACAGTGGATTTTGCTGTACAGTGGTAACATGGTTACCAAGGTCAGTCAAGGCAACACTGAAACCCTGTCATGGTTTCAC
Source organism: Paraplagusia blochii (assembly GCA_016785265.1). Taxonomy (NCBI): domain Eukaryota; kingdom Metazoa; phylum Chordata; class Actinopteri; order Pleuronectiformes; family Cynoglossidae; genus Paraplagusia; species Paraplagusia blochii. The sequence goes on along the minus strand of JAFBJS010018060.1, from coordinate 35,644 downwards.
CACCATGTTTTTATGGTGGTGTCGTTAATATCTACTGTTATGAGGAGTCAACTGTGCGCTGTCAATAACATAGAGGAACCTTTTGGAAAAGCTGTTTTTTCCATAATAATCTTTGACAAACATGCATGTTCAAATAGTGACAGGGAGACTCATATTCATAACAGTAGAATAGGTAAGTAGCCTGCTAACACACGAACCTGCAGTATATTAGCATATGCTAATGTTATGTATTTAAAACACAGTACATGAATCAGTGATGTGTTCAGCAGTAGCAGGAGAGGAGACCAAGGACAGAGGACAAAACTAGTGAAGCTGCAGCTAATGTTTCATCCACATTCATTGTTTACACAAAATAACATCTGAAACCAATATGTATTTGCTTTCATTTCCTTGCAAATAACAAAACAAAAAAGCAAAGGAAATAACAACCAATCAGAGTGGATTGAGACACAAGTGTGTACCCTTGATGACTAGTAAGTGAAAACAACTGTGTATGTTTCATCTTTTCTTTTAATTAATACTGGAGTCACGTACTGAACAGTACTAGTACTATTTATTTTAGTCGCAGCAGTGGTAGCAGTAGCACTATTAGCAGCAGTAGTAGTACTAGTATAGGTAGTAATAGTAGCAGCAGCAGTAGTGGCAGTAGTAGTAGCAGTAGTAGTACAAGTAGTACTAGAAGTAGAAACAGTAGATGTTGTTGTTGTAATAGTAGAGGTGCTAGTAGCAGTAGTAACAGAAGTAGACAGTAGTACCAGTCATGGTAGTAATAGTAACAGTAGTTGTTGCTGTTGTTGTTGTTGTAGAAGTACCAGTAGCAGTAGTGGTAGTAGCGCTACTGGTTTTAGCAGTAGTAGTACTAGTAGTAGCATTGGCAGTAGTAGTAATAGTTGAAGTAGTAGTAGAAGTAGCAGTAGTAGAGGATGTTACCAACCCTGTAAAGCCCTATGTGACAAACTCGTTTTGTAAATGTGGGCTATATAAATAAAAATTGATTGATTGATTGATAGTAGCAGCAGTAGCAGTAGCAGTGGCAGTAGCAATAGCATCAACAATAGTAGTTGTAGAAGCAGTAGTAGCAGTATTGGTAGTAGTCGTAGCAAGGGTAGTGGCAGTAGTAATAGTTGTAGTAGTAGCAGTAGCAGAAGCAGTAGCAGTAGCGGTTGTAGTAGTAGGAGGGGGAGGAGCAGTAATAGCATATCAGTAGTAGTAGTAATAGAAGTGTGTTCAAAGTACTTTTAAATGTATCTCAAAGGGAAGTACCTTTCTTACGTCCTTTGTTTAATTGACCGCAGGCTCCACCCCTGGACTCCTCCTCTCCCAGAGTTTGTCTTTAGCTACAGTTTAATTAACAGTACAGGTGCTAAGGTGAGGCTACAGTCACAGTAGGAATACTTCAGACAATAGCTGGCTCTCTCAGCTCTCAGCTCTTAGCTCGGCTGAGACAAAGGCCTCTCTGACAGTGTTTGCCTGGCCGGGGGGGCGGAGGCTGAGGTCAGTCTCTCCACTGATTAAACCTCCAACAACAGCTGCTCATTTGCTCACTGCTGCTTCTTGTTGTAGCACTGAGTTGGTAGTGAGTTGGTAATGTGCCCCTCTGCCATGTCCTGACAGCAGCCCAGGATGGATGGTGCTGCCCACAGCAATCTACATGAAACCCGGTCAATGACGCTGGACACAGTGTATTCATACTGTCTTGGCTGGGCTCAGAGTCAACTGCAGATTGAGACATCTCTGTGGAACAAATGTCTTAAAGGCCTCGTCCAGAAAAGGAGGGGGAAAAAAGAAACAGAAAAAGAGAACAAGAGCAGTAGTATTGTGAGTTTGAGTCCGCATGACTTTAGGACTGTTTAAAAGTCTGACTCAGCAGCAGCTAAAGAAGAAAGTTGCCCTTTGAGGTCTATGACAGACTTTGGCTACACATTTAATGTCTCAGACCCCCGCCCCGCAGCTTATCCACTCACTGTGTCCAAAACAAAGAATAACGCAATTCAGTGACATCCAATCCAACCATGTAAGGTCTGCTTGGCCAAATAAAGAAACAATGTTTTGATTAAAAAGAAAACAGACTGAGCAACTCACAGGGAGCTTTTTTTTAACACTTCATTGTTTTGTAAAATCAGTTCACAGTCAGTTGATCAAATCACAGAAACAAAACATATACTGTTGAAGTTTATGGAATCGGTCACATAACTCCCCAAGATGACAACTGCCTCTGTACCTGTCCTCCTGTAGGACAAAATGCAGAAAATAAACATGAGACAGCATTGTCGACTGTATTAAGTACAATATTATAAAAACAATATCTAGGAGACAATAGTCCAAAATGAACTTTCTCCATAGCAAGGATCACCAACCTTTATGAGCCACTTCAAGGACACTTAGTAAAACGAAGTACATGTTTGATGCAGACTTACTAAACAATATAATAATAAAAAGATCTTGGACATATAATAGTGACCACTGACCTGACCATCATGATGGCACTCATTAGAATATCATTGTAAGTGTAACTTTTGCGCAAATAGCAGAGGAACAGTACAATTTTAACCCTTTTTGGACAAGTTTTACTTTTTGGAACACACCTCATAGACACCTTCAGTAGACTATGGGGCTACCAGGTGACCACCATAGGGTGTACGGGTGCTACCAAAAGAAATAGGGACAAGGTGCTTGCAGTAGAGCCACTGTTCCTCTACATCACAAAGAGTCTGCTCAGATAGCTTTTGCAGTTACATCACATGCCCGCCGTGTTGCGAGGCACTCAGATTGTGTCCGACTGGGAGAAGACCTAGAGGAAGACCCAGGACACACTTTACTTACTATGTTGCTCAGCTGGCCTGCAAACACCTTAAGATGCCCCTGATAAGGAAGTGTCTGGGGAGAGGGAAATTTCAATGTCCCTGTACAGACTGTTACCCCTGCAACTGGCCCCAGGTAAGTGGACAAAGATGGATGGATAGATGGATGGATGATAGATGGATGGATGGTTGGATGTGTGGATTTTTATAGTATAGAGCAGGGGTGGGCAAACTTTTTGACCTGCGGGCCACAATTTCTCCTAAAATTGGACACGGGGCCGAGTCAAGAGCAGAGAGATGGAGCGTTCGTGTAAGCTATAAGATAAATGGCAAGTAAAAGTCATGTATCAAACCCAAAATACTAAATTTCTAATAGCCTATTATGTCATCTACTGGGAAAATGCAGGCATTGTAGGGAAAAGTCGGAAGTTTAATTATAATATAAATAAATTATTTAATTTGGACAGGGATGGCGGGCCGCATTAAAAGGCTCAACCGCATGTGGCCCCCGGGCCTTAGTTTGCCCACCCCTGGTATAGAGGGACTTCTGGCTGATGACTTTAAATGGTTTTTAGGAGATAGAGATCACCAATCTTTATTACTTTATTATATACATAAATATACAGTCTTGTTAAACTCAAATAAGGGCACTGATCGGTAAACTTAAGCTGATAAGAAAATTAGAGGTGAGATCCTAGCTGTTGGATGGATGTTTTAATCATCCATCCATCCATTTCCGTCCACTTTTCCGTTACCATGTCATGGGTCAGCAGTCTCCACAACTGCCACGCAAATCACATTGCACCATACCATACCTGCAGGAGGCGAGCCCACTGGAAGTCAACTGCCCTAACCGGGACTGAAACTAGCCGCAGGAGTTGAACCCCAGAGTTTCACATCAAAGACAGAGACATTGCCTTGGGGCCATAGTGAAGACCTTCATTAAAACTAATTAATGTAAAATGTATAACAGGACTTTTTAAAAAAACTGGTCATACAAAGAGTGAAAGCATCATTCATATACAATAGGGATGTCCGATTTTGATGTTATTGTCAAAAGATTTCCCAAAATAGACCGTTATTGATACATGTAGTTGTTTGCTTTGAGCTAAATAATGTGCAACTCCAGAAATGTTGACAAGATCCTGGCAATGTGTTATTAAATTTACTTTATCTAGAACAATATGATAACAATCTTACCAATATCTCATAATTTAGCTGCCAATGGCAGATAATATCAGCAAACAAATATTATTGGACATCTCTGATGTATCACTATAACTAATGTATTAATGGTTTTTAAACAATGTTTTTTCTTAAATGGAAAACTTTTAATGCTGACAATCAACTCGTTAAAATTGCCATGATGTTTTTCTTTTCGTTACAAACCTCATATATACTTTTTTTTTTAAAAAAACCACAAGAATTCCATTCTGAAGAACTGGTGTTTAACAGTTTTCCACTCAGTGCCTCAGCAAGACCACACTGTGAACAAGTTACAAAATGTGAAGCTGCACTGCGTCCTGGTGTTTTCCACACTCTCATTAGTGGAGCTGTGTGTTCACATAAAGCTCAGAGTGGAAAACAGTCCCATCTCCCCCTGGGACACCGCCTCAGCTGCTCGTCAGCCACACCTGACGCCTCAGCTGTGGTGTGTTTGTGGGGAAAGAAAGAGATAAAAGAGACAGTTTGATAAAACCCCAAACCAACTCACCACGGAAAGCCTGTTATCAGGGATAAGTGGAAGGTGAGGTGATTGTGATGTTCAAGACTATTAACGGCTGGAAAAGGAAAAGTTAATTATTTTACTCCCCCAAAATATCACCATCTTCAACACCTGCATCCATTAACTCTTTTACACCTTTTCAAGTGTCAGTGAGGGCAAAAGGGCAACACCTCTTCAACTGACAACACTGGAGGATTTTCGTCATCCCTTGCCTGTTGTGTACAAATCATACGGTCCATTTCCATGGCACTGGGGATGGACAATATTAATCAAAGGATATTATTGACTCAATAGTAGTTTCATTATGTAATAAGTGTAGGATCATGAATGTTTTTATCCTGTAGTTTCCAAAAAGACAATGCCTGGGTTTAGCTGAATTTGCTTCAATTGCATGTTGGGTCCTGAGTTGTTAATCTCTATTTTTTGACGATGGACGGTAGTGGTGGCCTAGCGGTTGAGGAGGCAGCCTTGGGTCTACAAGGCTTCAGGTTCTAATCCACCATGTGCCAGGTTGCCATTGAGGCAACCTGAGACCCACAGTGGGCTCAACAGCAACAGGAAGTGATGCGGTATGATTTGGATGACAGTCCAGGAGGCTGCTGCTACGATATTAAGAGGATAAAAATGAATGTTGTTAAAATAATTTTTACAAAGGAATCAGACGAATCAGATATCTATCCTTGACATCATTTGCATCCAGAAATGTTTGTACTATCATCAGAACAACATGACTTGACAACTTGACTTGATAAATTGTGTGAAGGATAGAAGAAGGATCTGGAAACGAGTCCTTCAGTGTTCTGGGAGATCACTGACATGGAATTTTTATGATGTTTGATTTTCCCATTCAGTAGGAAGGCGGTGTTTGAGGAAAGGGACAAAGACAGGGATGAAGTGAGGGCAAGGGGCAGAAGTGTTTTTCTGATTCACAGCAAAAGACAGAGGTTTGTTAAAGCTTCAGTTGTTTTACTTACTAGTTGTTTACCTACTGTGATTTGTAGCTATTATCCAGTATTACCCACAATATCATATTTATCGGCTCATCGTTAATATTGTGATACTATTCTGGGCCACAGGTTGTAGCCTAAATCCAGATGTTCACAGGTTCACAGTCACTCTTTTACATATGCATTCTTAATCTAAGCATGTTTAGAGAGAAGAGGGATGAAGAACAGTCAAGGCAAGACAGAGTACATGTGTGATTGAAAGACCGTAGAATGATGCTCTTCAGAGCAGACCGTGGAAAAGAGGTGAAGAATAGAGTACAGTCAGGATGTAACAACTGTGAGACCAGCCATGATGGATGGATTAGAGACACTACTATAGGAGTTATAGGAGTTACAGATGCTGAAATTCTCTTTAGAAGATGGACAGGATCAGGAATGAGGTGATTAGAGGGACAACACAGACAGGAAGGTTTGGAGAGATGGTTTGGACATGTTCAGAGGAGGGACAGTGGATACATTGGTAGAAGAATGATCCTAGAGATGGAGCTACCAGGTAGGAGACAAAGAGGAGATTGATGGATGCTGTGAGAGAGGACATGGAGGTAGTTGGAGGTAGTTGGAGTTGGAGAGTGGAAGATACACAAGGGAGATGTTGGCTGTGGAAACCCCTGAAAAACGGACAAGTCAAAAGGAGAAGAATCATGTCATCATGTTTTTAAACTTGCATCAGACTCTGCTTGAACACTTTACAGCAGTTTTTACAACAGGAAAACCACTGGGTGGTTAAGTCTGAGCCCTGGTTGATCTTTCTGTCTGGGGAGGGGTGGGGTTTCTCCTCCAGGTGTCCCTTGTCCCCTCTCTTTCCCTGACCCAGCAAAGACATAACCGGTAGTTGATGGATAGATGGATGTTTTTGAGTTGCGACAGGAAACCTGGAGGAAATTGACTCACTCACACACAGAACAGGTCACTTCCATATAGAAAACCCATTAATTATCATCGAGACTCCTGATCCCTGATCATCTTCTATTTCTGGTATCTGTACATTGTCCACATCCTTCCTAAGCCTTCCCCTATTTTAGAAACAACAATAGAAACTTTGGCTGTGAATCAGCCACAGCATTGTTCAACATTTACTGCATCACCTTGGCAACCTAACAAGACACATTTGTCCATATTTCCCTTCAGACTAAGGGGATTTTCTGAGAAATGGGGCCATTCACATTTCAGCTGAAAAAAAAAGAGGAAAAACAAAAGCAAAACCTGGACATCTTAGCAAAGAGTGGCTTTAAATAACGAGTATGAGTAACTGGAAAAATCACATGGAAGGAGGAGAGGAGAAATGAAACTCAAGTAAACTAAGTTTCACCAAACAGCAGACACTGTCTACTGTCAGACAACTGAACGTTGTTTCATTCAGTCAGTTTCAAATGATCTCTGAGCTCAAGGAGCTGAAACGTCAGAGTGGTCTCCAGCTGACAGATCTACGAGTCTGTCTTATGTAACTCCGCCCGCTCAGTGATGTCATGCTTGACTTTCCAGACGTTAAAAAACACAGCAATGGCAAAAAACATATTGTGTTACCATGGCACAGCTGCGAAATAATAATAAAAACACTGTCACTGTCAAAGCCAGTTAATGTGTTACAATAGGCCAGTGCTTCTCAAAGTGTGGGGCGGGCCCTCGTGGAGGTGCACGTGTGACCCTGTGGAACATGCTTTTTTTTCACCGTATTACAATAAAGTGTAATTGCACATCCTTGTAAGTTGAATTATATCTCTTTTTTTGTTTTCTTTATGTTAACAAGAAAATGATGTTATGCAGAGGTGTACCTAGAACTATTTTATAGACAAATGCTATTATTTATAGTTATGGCGAAGAGTGGGTGGGGGGGGCGCAAGTAGTTTTCTTCTTGCTGGTGGGGGCGTAACAGAAAAAGATTGAGAAGCACTGCAGTAGGCTGTTACATATTAAATTTAGAGCACAGATGACTGTCCACAGCACAGATATGAGACGGACAGCATTACAGACTGGTCCAGTTTACAATCATGTCAAAGAACAAGAAACTTGAATTCAGAAAAAGTTCAGAAAACACAAACACGGAGGTTAAAACACATGAAGGTAATTCTGGAAAGGAGAAAAATAGAAGACTTGTACAGGCAGTCGTGGCCTCGTGGTTCGAATCCACCAGCTGCCAGGGTACCACTGAGCATGGCACCCTACCCACCCACTGCTTCTCACTGTCCACTTCGGTGATGGGTTAAATGCAGAGGTAACATTTTGTTTTGCATTGAAAGCATTGAAAAGTTATAAAGTAGCTACCCTGGGTCAACTGGGAACTTTTTACTAACACAATAAATAATAATATATTACTATTAATATTATTGTTTTTATGGCATGTTTGTTGTTGAAACAAAGAGTTAAATCTGGCTCGGTTAAATCACAATGCTACTTTTCCAAACTCTACAAGTCAAAAAACTCTACAATGTGAAGTTATGTCAGAATGATGATGAGAAGGAATTCTATTAAATCATTGAGGTCAGGCAACCAATTATTTGGCTGAATCTTGTGACTTGAGTACTGCAGTGTGGATAGGACTACAACAGATCAACAGATTCCCACCTCAACAACAATTCTGTGAAAAGGAATGATGGAGAAGTAGAATGCCCATGACCCTCCCTGTGGTTGATTGATTGATTGATTGATTGACCAGTTGATTGATTGATTGGTTGAGTAACTGATTAATTGGTAGATTGGTTAATTTATCAATCGATCGATTATTTGATTGATTTATTGATTGATAAATTGATTGATTGGTCGACGAGTTGATTGATTAGTTGATTGATTGATTGGTTGACTAATTAATTGATTGAATATGATCAAATCCTACCAGGGCCATAAAAAGAATGCTTATCACTATAACATCATCAGTACCAGCTTTGACTTGTGGTTACAACATTCCATAAAGACAACATCTCCAGAGAAAGTCTGGAACATTCTTCAGCCAGGATGTTACAGGGAAAGTCCAGTGGAAGAGGTCGAGGGACGTGTGATGGATGTTGTCCATGAGTGTAATGTTCTATTGGTATCAGTCTTTATAAAGGTTATTACAAGTGCCGGAGAACTTGAGTAGGCCTTGAGTAGGCCTTTTCTTTGGAAAGTTCACAGTTGCTAGTTTACCCTGAGACACTGAGTACTCCTGGATCACTGTTTGATTTTCTTACCAAACAAATATTTATAGAAGAGTCATAGCAGTGGAGTAATGTAGCAGAGTGTCTTTCCAGAGAAAGTACTTTTGAGAAACTCCCATTCATTCATTCATTCATTCATCATCTCCATTACTGGGTGGCAGTCAGTCTCCATAACTGCCACCCAAATCACACAGCACCTGCTTTGAGTCAGCCAAGTTATGTGGCAGGAATATTACAGGGATGTGCCATGTTCAGAGCAGCTTCAAACCCAAGTCCACTTCCCTAATCTCGAGGCCATCACTGCCGTATGAGAAACTACAAAATCGTAAGCTGAACAAATATTTGACGCATACAAAATTTCAACAACTAACAAAAGCAAAGCATTAAATCAAAAATGAAACAATCCTCACCACTGATATTTTTTCTATGTTTATCATAGAGATGAGGGAATCGAACAGCCACTGTTTATACAGGACAGTGATAACATCACACCAGGCTTTTAAACAAAGAGAGCTATTTGTGAAATGAGAACATTCTAATAATGAAGAGCCAGACTTGGCAGGCCAACAAAAACATAACGGAATAGATGAAAGGTGAGAGCCTACTGTATACCTAATGAATGTAAATAATCACTGTACTTTGTACATATTAACAGCGAGAGCAGAATTGAAAATAGTAGAAAAAAAAGATGAAATGGAAAATGAAATTGGTGGACCAATACTATCAGACAAATATGAGCAAAATTAGTAATATTGGAATGAATTGATATCGTTTTTCCACTGATATTCAAAATCTGATGCTGCAAGGCGTTGGCCTGACACTTTGACCGTAGTGCGATAAATGATGTCATCAAACCGCACCTGATGCAACCGCAACAACAATGCTAAAAGTCCGTGGTCTAGAATTTTTTTTTATAAGAAAAGTGCAATTCGGAGCTGGTCATGTGAGGGTAGGGAGCAGGATATTAACACTTTATCACATGGCGTTTTTATGCAATGAAGTAAAGCAAAACAACTAGTAATGGACATCACAGGGTGTCTCTCAAAGAGTCAAAGTTAGAGACAGGAGTCAGGCTAGCCAAAAGCAGAAGAGATCAGATAAAAATCACGGAGTGCATCGTCCTGGATAACCAGCCGTTCCCTCCTGTCAAAACAGTGCATTCTCTTAACGTGTGGAGTTTCTTGAGCCATGCTATGTCATGTCTAATCGTATTTGTACGTTTCTTGGACATTTTCCAGTGAACCGCCGTTCGGGGCCGTCCAGCATGTCACCGACGAAAATAGAAATCGTTAACATTGTGGCGATGCTGGAATCCTTATTGTTCTTTAAAGAGGGCTGTTGACATTGTTGTGAGGGCTGAATGATGTTATAATGTAAATGATTGTTTTTGGCAAGTCATTCTGTCCAACACTAGACTTTGTTGGTTTACTTTAAATTCTGAAAAAAGACTCATAGGAAAATAAGTGTTTGGACAATATCGGCAATATTGGACATCAGCAAAAGTTAAAATCGGACATCCCTAATATAATAGATACAATAATTCCCCAAATTCAAAATACACTCACTGAATGACTGTCAAAAAACTATGGACAAGTTGAAACTACCTACGTCCACAGTGGAAAACATAGGCAGCTGAATAAGAAGGAAGAAAATGACACTGGTCAATAAAATCCATCCAATATCTACATCCTAGTGAGCACCTGTTAGATTGTCAGTCCATTTCACAATCACAGAAGGAAGAAGGACAAAGCCCACAGAGACAAGTCAACCTGGTCTGTAGTGAGGGAAGGAGCTGAATATGATTGTGTGTATATGACATCAGAGGAGTCATATGACATCAGATGTGATGCTGGACATAAAAGGCGATGAACTAATATAAAGCAAGACAGAGGCAGGGCATTGACGACACATGAGACATGATTGTTAGAAAGGTGATGGAAGCAACACAAGAGGAGACCAACACAGAAGGTACCAGAGGAGTGAGGTTAATGCTCCATCGGTGACGTGGACTGCGACATGGTTCAAAAGAGGAACAAAGACCATGGGGACATGTCAGTCGAGGCTGCAGGTCAGACAAGCAGTGGTAGCAAAGAAAAAACTGATTCCAGCAAAGACAGCTATAGTCCTAATGCTCAGGTCAAAACAGGATCACCAGCTAGTAAAAAGAAAACTGAGAGCACTACTGTTGTGATTGAACCAAGGTTCCCCCCAGAAGACCTTGATAAACTCTACTTGTTCCTCATTATGACCGTCCACCAGTTGCTCTTACAGTCTGGCATAATACAGGACATTAACGCCGACCTGACGGCTGCCCACGTCCAACGCCTGGTGGACCTGACAGTTGAGGGTTTCAATCTTCCAGGCGGACGGGTTCCGCATATCAACAAGTACAGGTACGTGGCAGATGGCGTTATCGCAGAGATGAAGGTGAAGTTTGGTAAGAAGCTGAAAATCATGCTGATCTTGGAAGACCTGAGCGTGGAGGACGCCATCGTCAACAGCATACAGGAACAGACTATAAAATGGTTGGACCGAAAACCATGGAATATCAGGGCTATCGTTACTACGTGCATCATCTTGGCTTTTGTGATCTCACTTGTTATTGTAGCAGCTCTTACGACAGGAGGCTTCAAGACGGTTCCTTTCTACTCCGTCTTTCTCATGCTTAGTTCTGTGATGGGAAAACTCTCACAACCAAAACAGTGATTAAACAGCAATGACTTGTGTGACTAATATTGTTGATTTGTTGGTTCGTGCTGCAAAACAGGACTATGGGGCAGCAACAAATAAAACTATTGGGATTTTCCCTAACAGAGGTCTATATATGTTTGCAAATATTAATTAAATCTTCATATACTGTATATCATACAGTATTTGTGCAGCTGAGTCTTCAGTCTGGCATCTTTTTTTTCAGTAAAGGGACAATGATGATCTGAGTTCATTAAAATGAATGAAATAGCTCAGAATCTAAAGTAAATGAAGATGCACACTGTTGTGGCAGAGAGAGTGTGCATCAGAAACCACATGCTATTTCTTGGAATGATGACCTGTCCTTTAAATCACTGATCTCAACTGGTCTCACTCTGGGACCCACACAGTGGTCATTAAGTCACGGCCCACTCTCTACCGGTAAAAAAATCTTCTGGCCTGTCTTTGTATGAAGGATGTTTAGCTTCCAAATGACGCTTGAGTTTCGATGGTTTCTTTCGAGGTTTCTGCCCCTTACCATCATCTCTAAACGAAAATCCACATTTCAAATATGCAGTCATATGTTTTCTTTGCCATCTTGTCTCATTGCAACAACCGTAAATTGTGTGATAGTGTCTGATGTGTGCCTTTCAAAATAAGATATTTTTTAAAATAAAATGCATGCTCAACAGCAGATTCACCGATTTTTGACCAGCTGTTCGTGACCCCTTCAAAACGAGTGCTTTGCTGTGAAATGGTTTTTATGCTTTATACTGTGTTAAGGATTAAAAAACAGCTTTTTCAATTTTTGAAATGAATGTCAAAACAGTGGTATGGGCATTGGAAAAGAAAGTTGTTTGACTGGATAATTTCATCTGGTAATTTTAGATCTGGCTGCAAAGTTAAATAAAACTGAGTGTCATCCACATAACAACAAATCACAATATTGTTGATCTGTTCCCTGCTCTCTGTTGACACTGTCATCTATATGCAACTATTTATTATTTATATGTTAAGTCCTGCCCCCTGATATTTAAATCTTTTTCTGATATGTTGCTGGAGTACAACTCCTTGCTTGTGCTTTAATACAGATAAAGTTTAAGTTTAAGTTTATTTATTTATAGAGCACATTTCATACAGGCATGTAGCTCAATGTGCTTGAACAGAGAACATTTAAAACATTTACAGCCTCACAAGTACAGTCTTTACAGAAAGAAATAAAAGGTCAATGAGTAGAGGGGCCATAGTATATGAAAGTCCCATGGAGGCACAGGGGTGATGAAAAACTCCCTTGTCGGAAGAAAACCTCAGGCAGAATCAACGGCCTCCCTGGGAGCCCTCTGCCAGGGCTAGTGGAGCAAAGGATAAGCAATTCTATAGAGGTGAGTTTTAAGCTCTTGCTTGAAGCAGTCCACTGAGGGGGCCTCCCTGATGTCCAGCGGTAGGGTGTTCCATTTTCTGGTAGCATAGTACATGAAGGCAGCTACCCCGATCTTCTTTGGGTAGGTGGGCTGCAGCAGATCTGAGGGCTCGGGCAGGAGAATAAAGAGACAGTGTGTCAGAAATATAGGAAGGGGCGAGACCATTTAAGGCTTTGTAGACAAGTAGCAGAATTTTAAAATCAATTCTATGGTAAACTGGCAGCCAGTGGAGTTCTGCTAAGATAGGGGTGATGTGTTCCCTTTTATTTGTCCTAGTTAGTATTCTGGCAGCAGAATTTTGAATGAGCTGCAATTTAAATATAAACTTTTTTGGAAGGCCTGAGAAAAGTGCATTGCAGTAGTCCAGTCTACTGGAAACGAATGCATGCACAAGTTTCTCAGCATCATGTCAATTAATAAAGTTGCGAATTTTGGCTATGTTTCTAAGGTGAAATTATGCTGTTTTGGTAAATTTATTTCATAAAGTCTAAAGTTGATAAAGAATCTTATATAAACCTATTGGGCGTGAATAAAGAAAATGTCGCCTGTTCGTCTCCTTCCTTTCCTTTCAGCTTGTCTCCCTGTCCTCCATGTCCTTCCTCACTGCATCCATCAATCTCCTCTTTGTTTCTTACCTGGTATCTGTACACGTCATGTGTCACCACATAGATGGGCTATGATTACTGGGGGTCTGTGCGATGACCACTGCTTTGTAGGATTTTTGGTGCCGAAAAGTGAGAGTCTCTATGACCAACACCCAAATCACACTCCACAGTATACCAGCCCTTAGTGAACTTTCCTCCTGGTGGTCAGTAGGAGAAGTCGACCACCCTAACTGGGATTAGATCTTGCTTAGAAGGTGAACCCTGGTTTTCAACGCAGAGGAGAGGGATATTGACTCTGGGCCAAAGCACTACATTATCATCCATCTGTTTCCATCCACTTATTTTTGTCCGCCACCCAAATCACACTGCACGTGGTGAGCCCACTGGAAGCCTACTGTCCTAACTAGTATTCAAGCTTGTCCGGATGTGAACCACAGAATTTTTGACCAATGGCAGAGACCTTGGGGCCAAAGTGAAGGCCGCCACATCATACTTATTATTATTATTATTATTATTATTATTATTATTATTAAAGGACAGGTCTTCAGAGGATGGCGACAGACTGGCAGAAAACAGTTGACCTCGGGAAACAACTAAACTTCCCTGAGAACACAGTGGAAACTAGCCTTAGTCTGGATAATGTTCTAAACTCTCAAAAATCCAAGCATGGTGTCATTTTGGAACTGACAGTGCAAGGAGTACATGCACCAGTAGCAGGATTCAAATCGGGGGCCTTGAAGTCTCCCAAGTACGCTTCCTTAACCACTAGGCCACCAGCTGCCCTTTATACTCAGTCAGTGGAGAACTGTGGCATGGTATACAAGATGCCTGATGTTTAAGGTCAGGGAAAGAGGCTTTATAGTTAACTTTCTCTGCAGGGCTTACAGTCTCCTGGACATCACAGGCGCACAAAAGAGGAAAGTCATCAGCTGAGAGAGCTGGGAACTGACCGCTCTCGGTTTGGTTGTATTAAATAATTATTTTTAAACATCAAAATAAGGATTAGTATTCCTGGAGAAAACAGATTTTAATATAAGTTTTTTATGTTTCACACTGTGTCCGACTCCTTATTACAGCCTTCAAAATGATAAGAATTTATGAAATGACATGATGTCACGCTCAAGTGCACTTTAGTCAGAACAAAGTACATCAGAAAACATCTGTGTTGTGGGCGTATCTCAGCAGAAACATTGAGTGGCTGCTCCTGATTGACAGCTTCATGGAGGTGTGAGGTGTGTGACGCTCGGTGAACACCTGTCAGAACTTTTGCAGCAGGTCATTACATTATTTTCCAGGCATCCATTCGCCGCCTGTTACTCACCTGACTGCTCACAAACACAGAATCAATCAGGGCGGATTTTTAGCGTCGAGTGAAACTCAAAGCCTAATGAGTGAAGGTCTCTTTTTTATAGGAGTAACTGTGACTCTGTAGACATTCGCTTTTATGTCTTTGGAGACATTGCCTTCGTCCAATGTCCATCCAAGTCTATGTACCTTTATTGTTTCCTTGCATGGAGGTTATCTAATGACTAGGTCCTAGTTTCCACCAAGTGTATGTAATAAGTAAAGTGTTAAAAATGATGATTCCGACTCTATGCAACCGTGTTATCACAGCTAAGTACTGTAATGCACTAATACACAACCTCTCATTAGGCGTAAGTACAGGCTGAGCCGAGTGAAGCAGTGAAACCTAGGCTTCATTTAGAGCGCCTCCGCACACTCCGTAGTACGCTTTCGCGCATGTTTCTGCAGCACCCCACTGGAGACTCATCTTTAACAACATCCTTTTCACACCTGCTTCACAAATAAATACACGTGTGTTGTGAGAAACTTATCATTTTTGAAAAAAATAACATCTTTGAAAAAGGTTTTATTTCCATCTGAATAAAAGCTTTTGGTTTGACTGTTTGGTCTGACCCATCCACCTCAGTTTCTTTGAATATTTTTACCAAAAATTGTTAATGTTACTTTGATAACTGTCTCCAACAGCTGTCACAAGTTTTCTCCAGTGCTTAGTAATGTGATTAGTATGTTTTATAACACAAATCAAAGTAAAACTAGAAAAAAAATGTCACATCATTTGTTGCATCACAACAATAATTTGAATAAAAACATTGTATCATATTATTTTTAATATATATATATATATATCATCTTATAAATATACATATTTATAAAATAAAATTGGAGCTCCAATATGTCCCTGTCAAACTCTCTTACATGTGAATCAACTGCAAAACAATGGCTCCAATATAAGCTCTGGGACCATTGCTTCACATGTGTGTATACAATGTAACTTACAGATTTCTCAACATCTACAATAGTAGATGTTGAGAAATCTGTAAGTTACCAAGCGGCAGCTTGAACACCAGCCAGTCCAATCACGTTATGCAACTATTTCAACTGCGGCCCAGCCAATCACATCAGAGATTGTGGACACAACCTCTGAATGTTTATCCTCGCACTGGTTGTGTTGACAAGCAGCAGCAGCAATTATTTTATTTGTTATAATGACTGGTGCAAAACTAAAAAACATACTTTTTGTTATTCCTGAAAGAGTTTTGGTGACAGCTCCTCTTTAAAACAATTACTTTTGTTTTTTAAGATATTTCACCTGTCATCTTCAGCTTCTTTAGTCAGAAACCTACAATGTCTAGTTGCCCGCTAAGTAACTATTTTGCATTAACTGATGTTGGTGACTGAGAACTTACAAAGTCTGGATTCTGCATGTGATAGATGTTGCTCAATGACAAGTATCCCCAGGGGGCGACGCTTGTGGACAGGCAGGCCAGGCAGTGTCTTAGGGCCCATGGCCATTAGGGGGCCCAGGCCAACAAACTGTTTTTTTGGGGGGGGTTTTTGCTATGTGGGGACCACACATAAGTAACAGCAGTGTCAAATAAATCAGTGTTCTCCTCGTGTTCAAGAAATCAAAATGGAGTAGATCTGTTCAAATCTAATGTTGGAACACAACATGAGGTATTATAAATAAACAACCCAACAACTGGTTAATAGAGTTATTAGGTCCAAATGTCAGTGGCATTAGTTTTCACAACAGTGAGGATTTTATTGTTTTTTTTTTAATCCTGCACTAGAAAAGGTAGCTGCAGAGATGTTTCCATTGGTGTAAAAAGTGTCTGTGAAGTCTCATGATGTCATGTCTGGGGTTTTTTTAGCCCTCATTAATACACATCTTCTGTTCCAGCTGACTTTTGCAGCCTAGATCATACACAATGGAACTCAAATATGTATTTTCTTTGCGTGTCTTAAAAAAATGCCTTTGAAAAACAAATTTGCAAATTCATAAACATCTGAGTCTGTTTATGTTTTGCACAGTGTTGAGGAAATGTTCTGTCCTAAAGTGGATTAAGAGCCATAGTTACTTAACATCTGATTTTATTTCCGATTTTACGTCTACATTGTGAGGTCTGTCTATCTCTTCCCCTGTTACCTTGTGTGGGTTAATCAGTGTGAGCACAGACACCTGTGTCCTCGTCATTAGTCTCACTTGTGTCTCCTGGTGCCCTTAGCATATATACCCTTCTCCTTCACTCTGTCAGTTGGAGAAAGTTGTGTAATTCCAGGCTGTAGCCAACAGCTGTTGAACTCTAGAACTGAAGTTTCTCAGTGGAGGAACACCTTTAAGCTCCATGAAACGGTAACACCATCTATATTTTTATTCCCAATTTTTGGACTATGTGTATTTACAGTATACCATCCCTTGATTGGATTTGTGTTCTTCCCATGACTTATTTATTAAAATATATAATTTTACATGTCATGTTTTCACTCTCAGCCGCTAGAGGGCACTAATGGCTACTCATTTCCATAACAAATGATTTTTATTCTTTGTCATGCATGATTTTGGTCAGTGTGACTTGAAATAAAACTTTATCGTCTTTTAATTCTTGGTATCTAATCATTTAACCATATATCACACCCTCTGTTTACTACACAGACATCTTACTATACTTTACTATAGTACTGTAAACTCACCTGAAGGCTGCATCCCACCGCGGACTTGGGAAGAATAAAGTCAAAGAAATGACCACTACTGAGGTCAGCAGTTGCTAAGTCAGGATATGTCCAAAACAGGGATTACTCAAAAATTCTGTTTTTGAGAAAGAAAGAAAAAAGATGAAACCAAATGAACAATTTGCAACTGTACAGCTTTGGCAAAGTCCTATTCCGACCAGACAGAAACTCATCCTAATCCTTTCACACTCGCTCTGTTGCTAGACATTATACATCAGGCCAATCTACGTGTTACTAAGCAACGCGCCTTTTTTTTTCAGCACAGCAAAGTAAAAGCAAATAGGATTGTGTTGCCGAAGAGGAAATTGAGGGGTTCAATAGAAAGCATGATCTGAGTTCTGCAAACATACTGAGGAGGACTGCCTTCAGAGTTTCCTCAGGTATTAAAACATATTCTCCCACGTTCCCGTGCACTTGGGGCCCAGGTCAGCTGATTTTCCACAGGGCTTTAGGATGCCTGTGTGTATGTGTCTGATTGAGGCTGTCTGTACAGCTCTCCTAGGTGGTCTCCAAGGAGTGATCACATGGATGAAAGTAATGTTGTACATTCCATGAAAAAAAATGGAACCGAAAACTAAAGTATCCCCAAACTTCCCTAAATGTAGACGCACGCAAAGAACAAGCAGGTGAAATGTGTGCCAAGGAAATCGACCATGGAACTGGGTCACAGCACTAGTCTATGTCAGATTGTTAGAAATGAATGAATTTTTGTGGAGTTCTTAAACAAGACTGTAGTTGCACTCACCTGGAATGGGTTTTTGATTCTGAAGGTCTGTGTTGAAGTTTCTCCAGGGGCATGAGATGTTGATCAGGGCTCAGTGGGGGCCATACCATCACTGCCAGGACCTCTGGTTTTTAATGGCATTGGCTTCATTGCAAATCAATGTTCTGTTTTCTTAGCTCCTCTGTGAACTATTTCTGAAGCAGTAACGAATTTGACATTATAATGGATTTCAGAGGTGCTGCACAAAGTTTGGTTTATAACTTTTTTGTTACTTTGCTGGCCTTCTTTCAACTGCCTCCCCAGATGACCTCCTGATTGTATTGTACAGTATGTGTTTGGCTGTTCCTCACTACGGTTCACAGTTGCTTCAGCTTCTGTGAATGACTTCGCTGTGCAGGCAGTGCCGTCCCTCCTCATGTCGATATAACAAATGTTTTAACACCTATACCATATGAATAACATGTAATCATTTCAGCTTGTTTATATAATGCAAAGTGTTTATTTTTTACGCTATCAACAACTTTCTGTGTGTAACGTGTTCCAGTGCTGAGCGAACAGAAACTCGCTGGACAGGGCTGCAAAGGGAGGCCTGTAGTTCTCTGGCCTCCTGGCAGGGGGTGATAGTTATCCCATACAGTCTTCCTCCAACCAACCAGTCAAATCAATAATAGAATTTGCGACTTACAGTAAACAGTAAGTCAAGTGCATCTGTCGAGTATTTTTCCTCTTTGCTTGGTCTTATTTCAAAATGGAGGATTACATATGTCAACTGAAAGAATTCTCTTAACTGGGTTTTCAATCGAAGCAGGAGATACGAATTAAAGGACAACCAACACCAGAGTTTAAAGGTTTGCTTCAGACTACAGGACAGTCGAGACAGACCGGGACACACTTTGTAAAACTAAAGGCGGATCTTGTTGGACTAAGTGGACCTCAGTGGTAACTTAGTAGTTGGTGGATTCAAACCTGGAGTTCTCCGGGGTCCCAGTCTGGTTCTTTAGCCACTAGGCCACCACTGCCCGCCTGGCCCCATGGAGATGGACGTTAAAAGATTTTTTGTTAAAGTACTTTTTTCCAAGTCATATTTTTACATTAGAACGTGTAACTTGACTTATACGAAGTAACATTTGATCAGTGTGATTAGACCCGGAAAGGTAACCCCTCACCACAGTCAATAGGTGTGTGGGGATGGTGCCATGCTCAGTAGTAACCTGGCAGCTGGGGGATTGAAACCTGCAACAGTCCGGAACCAAGTCCAGTTCCTTAATCACAAGGCTACCACTGCCCCGATGAATGGATGGATGCATAGATTTCAAAATGTAATGAGGAATGAGTGAAACCCATTAAAAGCAACGTTAAAAACATTGATGGTCTCTGCAGCCCTGAGGCTCTAAGGCCACAAATATCCTCCCTCAGTAAAACCCCTTCAGACCTGCAGTGTTAGCATAGCTGTAGTAAAGTGTGTAGACTGCTCTCCCTCTCCACACTGGTCTAATCAGAACATACACAACAATGTTTATTAAACACTTTCTTGAGTAGAACACAAAAAATGACAGCGTGTCCTCATTCACATACTGTACTCCAACAACGTCCTCTCAGCGTTTAAACACATTAGACCTCATTACAGAGCTGAATGGTCTTCATTTAATCAGAGGCACTGAAGCTGTCTGTGGTGGAGCCTGACTCATCCATCCTGCCCATGCAGCTTTCATCAGTCCAACTGACTCCCAGGCATTTATGAAAACACATCTGACTTTGTTTTGGCTTTATTATGTTGTTGATGTACTCACTGTTCAACACTCGTTGGCTGGATCGCAACAGATACATGAATGTTTCATTGTACTGTATCATGCAGCGTTCCACTGAAATGATGTGTTGTTGGTAGCCCGCGCTAACAGACAGGAAACAGGAAGAGTAAGTTACCGTGAGAGATATTTACACACAGCGAGAACTCTGGTTAATTATCAGTGTAAAATCCTAATCCTGACTCTTTTTGGACTTGGGGTATGAAACAGGATTACCTGAAGGACACCTTCCCACTGGGAAAAGATGAAAAATGTTTGCTGCAGCAGGGATAAACTCCATCCCTCTTTACCCAAGCCCTGCAGCCAAGCTAGGAATTAAGTAGTATCTAATAGATGCATCCAAAGGTCTAATTACCGGTACCTTAGAATTTTAATATCTTTGCAGATAACATATGTGAAAACACATGCAAGCCCTTTTATATAGATGTATATTAGAAATTACAGTGATGAAATGGCATATTGTTTTGTTGTGCTTTGTCCAAAGCCCATTACTGTGCTCTATTGGTTAACAGCAGATTACAGATCTGAATGACTACCTGTTAATGAACATCATGTTTTTACCCAGCCACGTGTAGATAAGAGGATTTTCCAAAATACAAACATTTACTACAGACACAAATGTTATTTTACTAAAACTACCCCTATGTGTTTAGAATGATGCAAAACACAGAATGATGTTAGTGTGATACTGGTACAGTAGTCTGTCAGTACACGTGTATAAAACATAAGTAAGGATTTCAATAAGGCAGTGCACGCATGGGCAACCTAAGGCCCTGGGGCCAGAAGTAGCACCACCTTGGTTTGTATTGTGATTATACACTCACCGGCCACTTTATTAGGTACACCTGTCCAACTGCTCGTTAACACTTAATTTCTAATCAGCCAATCACATTGCGACAACTCAGTGCATTTAGGCATGTAGACATGGTCAGGGCAATCTCCTGCAGTTCAAACCAAGCATTAGTATGTTGAAGAAAGGTGATTTGAGTGACTTTGAACGTGACTTTGAATGGTTGTTGGTGCCAGAAGGGCTGGTCTGAGTATTTCAGAACCTGCTGATCTACTGGGATTTTCACGCACAACCATCTCTAGGGTTTACAGAGAATGGTCCGAAAAAGAAAAAATATACAGTGAGTGGCAGTTCTGGAGGAGAAT
The DNA here is from genome assembly GCA_016785265.1 of Paraplagusia blochii. NCBI lineage: Eukaryota > Metazoa > Chordata > Actinopteri > Pleuronectiformes > Cynoglossidae > Paraplagusia > Paraplagusia blochii. Next base: position 14,546 of record JAFBJS010018060.1, on the reverse strand, counting down.
GGCCAGACTGGTTTGAGCTGATAGAAAGGCAACAGTGACTCAAATAACCACAACCAAGGTAGGCTGAAGAGCAGCAGCAGAAGACCACACCTGGTGCCACTCCTTTCAGCTAAGAACAAGAAACTGAGGCTACAATTTGCACAAGCTCATGGAAATTGGACAATAAAAGATTGGAAAAAAACGTTGCCAGGTCTGATGAGTCTCGATTTCTGCTGCGACATTCGGATGGTAGGGTCAGAATTTGGCAACGACAACATGAAAGCATGGATCCATCCTGCCTAGTATCAACGGTTCAGGCTGGTGGTGGTGTTGTAATGGTGTGGGGAATATTTTCTTGGCACTCTTTGGGCCCCTTGGTACCGTTTGACCATCGTTGCAACGCCACAGCCTACCTGAGTATTGTTGCTGACCATGTCCATCCCTTTATGACCACAATGTACCCAACTTCTGATGGCTACTTTCAGCAGGATAATGTGACATAAAGCTGGAATCATCTCAGACTGGTTTCTTGAACATGACAATGAGTTCACTGTACTGAAATGGCTTCCACAGTCACCAGATCTCAATCCAATAGAGCATCTTTGGGATGTGGTGGAACGGGAGATTTGCATCATGGATGTGCAGCCGACAAATCTGTGGCAACTGTGTGATGCTATAATGTCAATATGGACCAAACTCTCTGAGGAATGCTTCCAGCACCTTGTTGAATCTATGTCACGAAGAATTGGGGCAGTTCTGAAGACCTCAGAAGCAGAGAGTCCTGGGTTTAATTCCCAGGGGAACCACACGCATGATAAGTTGCTTTGCATCTTCTAATTCCGCAAAGTACAAATCTTGGTCATGCTATGGCAGGGCTGAGTAAATATTTTGACTCACAGACCACAAGAGGTACTAAAACTTGACACTAGGGGACTAGATCAAGAGCACATATATTGATATTGATGTGAACTTAGAAAATGCTTTTAGCCTTTTCTCTGCTTCCTGTTGGGGAAATGCTGGTATTGATGGGAAAAGGCAGTAACAATAATTGATGAAAAAAACACTACCAACCCAACAACTTGTATCACACTTCACAGGTATCCCCAGGTCCACCCAAAAGGAGGGACTTGAAACATCCCTTTCTCTTCACCAACAGGATATAACTTCTGTTACTCCCCACTAACAGTTTGAACTGAAGAAGCCTCTTGGATGAGACGCGAAACGTTTTCCAAAAAAACTCAATGTCCAGTTGCCAAAATTAACTTTTTAACCCGGACCAAGACCTGAATGACTGAGAATCATCATCAACATAATGAATATTAAAATTTGAAATTACAATGTCAAGTGGTCCACATCTGGTACTCAGGCCTGATTTTGCCCAGGTCTGTGCTGGAGCCTTCTGGGAGCCTGCACCTGATCGCAAGTTACAGTAAAAAATGTCAGCAGTATGAATAATCCGTGACAGAAAGAATACTTTTTCACGCTTCAAGAATCAGACTTTAAGGTTTGAAGATTCCCCCACAAATAGATCAGGGTCCTGGGCCCCTCTGCAGCGCCCCAGACTTTAAGACTCGGCCACTCCTAATGAAGTGGACAGACCACATTTATGAAGTCTGCTTTAACAGGCCTCCCTGTGTGAGAGGAGCAGCTGTGTTAAAATGAGGAACATCCAAGAGGTGCTCCTCTGCATTATTGCAAAAGTAATAAAATTTCACAGCATCTCTACCCGTTAAACATGTTGCATCTTCATCTCGAGCTGCGGGGCACAGTGTTGAAGTTTTTATTTAGGAATGTTAGCTGACAAGGCTGCTCGACATTCACCCTGCTGTGGTAATGGAAAAAAATTACATTATTTAATCTCACACAACCATATTTTATGAACACGCCAAGATAAACGCCTTAAAACATTTCTCTAGCGCTTTCATCTACTCAGAAGATGAGAGCCTTGTGTGTGAGAGGGATAACCACAGTCTGTGGATCACAGGATCTGTTCTCAGACCAGGTGTCTCTGATCTTCATGCCTGAATGAAAGACAGGCTGACAGGCTCCAATGTCTGTGTGACAGAATGTATGTTCACGTGCATTAAAAGAAATCATTTTAGCTCCTTGGCAGAGGCTTCTGTGTTGTGCGTTCCAGTCTTGTAAGAACCAAACATTTATAAGGCACTGCGAACTGTTGAAATCCAAAAATTTGAGGTGAAATAAAATAGCTCTTACTTCTTGGACAAAAATTTAAGCAATGGTGACAGACATGTAGCTCTTGAGGCTTTTTTAGGCCATGACAGGTTTACAATTTTCCCTTTGCTTTGCCTTCAAATCAAAAATGTATTTGAATAGAATCACAAACCTAAAAATGGATATTGAATCAATCATGAAATTGTCGGAATCATACACGGCAAATATATATATATATATATATATATATATTCTCACTAAAACATTTATACTAAACCACTGAACACACGGGGTATTTTTAACTTAAGAAAAAGAATGAAATAACTCTTAACTCTTAGATAGGTCTTTTATTGTGGGTTTGTCAAAGTAGCCTCCCTCTGCTTTTTTGATAGCACTGCAAACCCTGGAGTTCTCTCAATGAGCTTCAAGACTGTTGGAAGGCCATAGGAGATGACAAGCTCTTGAAGATCATCAGGAGAATACTGAGAACGTGAAAAAGCATCAGAACAAAGGCTGGCTACCTCTAAAAACTTCTAAATCTAAAATATAAGACTTAATTTCAGATATTCCACTATCTTCACACTTGTTACATAATTCCACCGGCATTCATTCATAGTTTTAATGCCTTCAGTTAGAATTTACATCGTGAATAATTTTACTTCGCTCCAAAACCATGCTCTTAACATGAATCCCTTGTATCTTGAAACAAATTTTTGTGACTGAAATGAATGAAGCTCCATGTAATCCGTTTCAGGTTCAACATCATCTCATAACTTGAGACACTGTTTGGCAGACATGGAAGTTCCTTTAGTTGCATCAAGATTACTAATTTCTTCCCTTTTTTTTTCAATATCCAACAAATTAGTTAATGAAAGTTAATGAAATACGACTATGTTGAGTGACAAGATTAGCAACGCATGCACTGCCACTGGGTTTTTCTATTATCTCTTTGAGTATTTTTACGGAAACTGGTGGCCTAATGGTTAAGGAAGCGGGGTCCCTAGGTCTGCAAGGCCCCCGGTTCGAATCCCCCTACCGCCAAGTTACCTCTGAGGTCCATTGAGCATGGCACCGCCCCCACTCACAGCTCCCCAGGCGCTCCAAGCTGCCCACTGTTCACTTTGGTGATGAGTTAAATACAGAGGTTGCATTTCGTTGTGTGCAGTGGTGTGAGTCACAATGACAAGGAGTTTGCTTTCCTTTCCTTATTTTCCTTCTCTTTGGTGGTATATGTGTTCCTCCTGAGAAGCATTGTGGGTTACCACATTTACACAAAAAAACGTTAAAAAAACGCAGAAAGAGCACCAAACGAATAGGAGACGTGTTGCATCTGGATTGGGACAAAGGGTGGCCAGAAGGTGGCATGAATGAGTGAGTGAGTGGAAATGACCCAATGTTGACTGCATTGCCACTCGCTCACTTATCTGCAGTGCGAAACAAAACTTGTAGCTGATACCAATTTTTTTTCATTTTCTAAGCTTGTTTCCTGGATCACTTGTAAGTTAAGACACTACTGTACATCTACAGTACAACATCTTTCATGATGTGATGGTTGAAATATTGTTTCCAATCTGGTTATGGATATCGCCTTCAATGACTTTGATATATTTAATGAGTTTATCAAAGACTCTGACTATAGTATTTCTAAATATGTTTGACATAAATAAGTATTTGCACAAACAACTATATAGTATTCCACAGTATTTAGACATACTGTATGTGAATATATGAAAAAAAAGATGGGTGGGGGATGTTGGGCAATTCCATGGCAGAAAAACATTAGTTGGAGGACGGACCACTGTGAGCTCCTCTCAAATTAGAACCAGGACACACCAGTGAATGAGCTCTTTATGCTTTTGTTATGAGATCCACACACAGAGAGAACAACCCATACACACAGTGGTGAAGAAAGCACTAAAAGTACAAATAAACAATGCAGGCAAAAATCTACACAAACTAAGCAGCAGGTTTTTTTACCGTAGTGAAAATGTGTTGAAACACTGCATTCAAACACACTCAAAGGTGCGGTTTATTTAACAGAGAAACATCTAGTTGTATGATGGACATTTCAACACACAGCAGACTGTCCTAACCCTTGGATTCTCAGAGGTCTGTTACAGTGAACCCAGCTGTTTCTATTTCTTTCCTTCTGTTGGTTCATGTATTAGGAATTTTTTTACTTTTTTTATTTTCATGGGAACCTATCACTTCAAAATGTGACATTATCCAGTTATTGTAAAACCTGTCCTGAAACTCTTTGTGGTGCCATGTGACTACAGTGCAATGTGATTGGTAGAGGGGTAAACAAAGTACAGAGCAGCCTTTGCACTCATTGACCTAACTTAAATCAACATTTTCCATCTCCCCCTGTCCTCCGTATCTTATACCGTGGCTCCAACTACCTCCATGTCCTCCCTCACTGCCTAAATCAATCTCCTCTTTGTCTCCTACCAGGTAGCTCCATCTCTAGGATCATTCATCTACCAATATAACCACTGTCCCTCCTCTGAACATGTCCAAACCACCTCAATCTGGCTTCTCTAGCTTCTTCCAAACCTTCCTGTCTGTGTTGTCCCTCTAATGACCTTATTCTTGATCCTGTCCCTCCTTGTCTCCTCTGAAGAGAACCTCGGCATCTTTATCTCCTCCACCTCCAGCTCTGCCTACCCCTGGTGTCTTTAAACTATGCATCATGGCTGGTCTCACTGTCCTGTAAACCTTTCCCTTCACCTTGGCTGACTCTCTTCTCCAGTTGTTCTCTGCTCCTTCTTCGCCTCTTCTCCTTGCAAACTCAGCATACACAGTGGAGACAGTACTCTCTTTGAACTGTAATGTAAGTTTAAGTCAGTGCAAATCAGCCAAACTCCTGGAGCAATGGCAGCACTAAACAAATATAATCAAGACTAAACACCTTCAAAAAGTCTCTGTGGCTGGCGCTGTCACCCTTTTTTTAACGGATGCTAGATTATAAACTCTAAAACTGCTCATGATCTGTTCCCAAATGGAATATAAACTGTTTAATTTTGTTGTGTTTTCTTCAAAATAACTAAATTACACAGTTACAAGTATTCTAACACAGTTAAGATCCATGTTATTGTAATAAAAAGAGCCACTGACCGTCCTTTGATGCAACCACAATCCTGCTGCTGCATTGGTTCTGATAGACCTCCAAGGCTTGGTCAAGCAATAAATTTTTCAATCATCATTATGTAAAATAACAGACAGGAAGGTTTTGGAGGAAAAAGGTGAGGGAGGACATGGAGGTGGTTGGAGTTGAGGATGCAGAGGACAGGGTGAGATGGAAATTGTTCAGTAGCTGTGGAAACCCCTGAAAAACGGGATAAGCCGAAAGGAGAAGAAGATAAATCCTTCAGGAGTATCCTTCGGAAATTATGCCTCTGCATTTAACCCATCACCGTAGTGAGCAGCGCCCGGGGAGCAGTGTGTGGGGGGGGTCGGTAGGGGGATTTGAACATGGGCCTTGCGAACCCAAGTCCGCTTCCTTAACAATTAGGCCAGGGGCTTTCAAAGTGTGGGGCGGACCCCCCCTGGGGGGGGGTGATGTGATGCTGAGGGGGGCGCGTGTGACCCTGGGGAACATGCTTTTTTTTTAGCCGTACCACAATAAAGTGTAATTGCACATCCTTGTAAGTTGAACTATGTCTCCTTTTTTGTTTCTTTATGTTAACAAGGATACACCTAGAACTATTTTATAGACAAATGCTGTTATTTATAGTTGAGGCAGAGAGTGGGGTGGTGGGGCGTGAATTGTTTTCTTCTTGCTAGAGGGGCGTAACAGAAAAAGATTGGGAAGCACTGCATTAGGCCACCATGTTGCATCACTTTCTCTATCTCTCCAGACACACTGATGCTATGATATGAAAAAAAATCCTTATTTATTATATTACATTATATCACATCAATATATTTGTTTCTGTCTACGTTTCAGATGTGTGGCTCTAATGAATAAATAGCATATTTCCTGGTGCCTAAAACACATTTTTCTAGTTATTATTAATGGAGAAAATTCAATCCCGTTGGCAGGGGTGGCCAGGTGGTTAAGGAAGCAGACTAGGGTCCACAAGGCTGCCGGTTCTAATCCACCTGCTGCCAGCTTGCCACTGAGGTATTCTGAGCATAGCACAGTTCTGACCCACATAATTTCCAATGGGCTTATCACCCACAGCAAGGCTGAGAGTATGGAGCAGTGTGAGAGGGGCAGTTGGTGGGGCCTAGTGGTTAAGCAAACGGACTTGGGTCCGCAAGGCATCCAGTTCCAATCCCCCTACTGCCAAGTCACCATTGAGGTAACCCTAAGCATTGGTATCGTCCCCACACACTGCTCCCTGGGCACTCAAAGTTGCCCACTGTTCACTTGGTGAATGCAGAGGATATTTTGTTGTGTGCAGTGGTGTAAATCACAATGACAAAAAAGAAATTTAATCTTAATGTGTGTGTCAGTCATGAAGACTGTTGACTCGGTAACAGATAACCAGCTGCGCTTCACAGGTCGGGATTGTTGTGCTTCGTTGCATTATATTTGACACCTGTTGGCTGAAGGCTGCATCAATTTGACATCCCAGCTTTCGCTTTTTAAACTCCACAGCAATGTTAATGTCAGTGGTATCCAAGGCAGGGGGGAGAGGAGGGGAGTAACAACAACAAGTACACACAGAGACTTGTCTTTTATGTGGCATGTTTTGTGACATTGTGTATTCTGTCTGAACGCCACATGAACTGCGTTTGCTCTGCTTTACTCTGACAGCAGCAGGCAAGGGGGTTTCTGAAGGTATCCACCTCAGGGGGGAGCTGTTGCTGCATATTTTTCTTCACTCCCTCACTGTTTCTTTTATTTGCTGATCGTGTGGGGCTTCTATTAAAGCATTGTGTGTGTCCATGTAAGCACAGAAAAAAAAATGAAGAAACAGACACTGGCACCACAGCAACACAACAGCACAGTCACTGCTTGAATGTGAATGTTGTCGTTTCTTCTGTTTGTGATTCCTTTGACATGGCCCACCTCAATCAGACTAATGAGGAGCAGACAGTGTTTTGCAGACCATTCCAAAGGAGACCATTCTTGTTTGATGACTAATGAGTAAATGTTCATTGTAATAATTGAAAATTCTACCCGCTTCAAAGAATGGGTCTAGAGATTCTAATTTTTTTGATACTTTTAACACATCTGCAAATTCATGAGTGTTGTAACAGGTGACAAACAAGCACAACCTCCCCAACACCCCATGTTCTCCACAAGAAAATTCAAAGAAAAGACACTGGACATTTCACTTATTAAATGATATAACTAATATTTTGTTTGCCGAGTTTCACAGGATTAGTTGTGATACCATTGGGATATTGTTGTGATGTATGAATTGCTTTAAAATTCTCTGTCCTCTTAACGTGTGCTAACACAGTCAAGTAATCCCACAAAATAAAGAAATTAAGGAAAGCAATAAGCACAGCTAATATACAAGCTTTATTTTGAATTACAGTTCATACATAAATAGTTGTACTTGATCTATTTGCCTGGTTCATTGTATTTGTAATGATTCGAATGAAATAATTGTCATGTTGGGTCAAAATGTCACCACTTTAGTCTGCTTGGGTTTGGCCTTCTTCACTGGAACATGGACTTCCTCATGGTCTGCACTCATGTTGTTGGACAACCAGCCCACAGTCACAGAGTTAGCTGCACAGACAACATCAGAGTAAAAAACACATCACACCTGCAGTGATGGCGCTGAAATCCCTGCTTAACAATCAACAGTCAATAGTTTCCACAAACAAACCACAGGACCTCCATTGAAATTTTACAAGAAGAAAATACATACTAAACTCTGTGTTACGCTTCAGAATTGTTGTGGCCCTTTATTTCCTGAAGGCAGCTCCTGAGGGATTAATAAAGTTCTATCTGATTTGGTAACACGTAAAAAGACTCACTGGCAGCCTGGTGCTCCGGACAGTCCTTCTGAAAATGTTCTACTGACCCACAGACACGACAGCAGCCGCCTGCATCAAACCCCAAACACAGAAAGGTTAACTCTAGAAGAACTTAGTTTACTTGCATATCTTCTTCCTGACAGTAGATGCTCTCCATACCTTGTGCATAAAGCCCTTTTGGGTTGTCAGGACAGGATCGTGACAGATGTCCACTCTGACCACAGATGAAGCACTTGGCGTATGGGTAATCACCTGAGGTAAAAGAGCCGATTTTCATATTCTGTCCACATTAGAGAATGTTGCCATCACCAGTCACTGTGACCGTCAATCTCACCCAGGGCTGGGTCAACTTTAGCTTTACACTTGTTGAGTTCATGTTCTGTCGAGCCACATCTGTAGCAGATGCCTCTGCCCATCTCCTCATCGTTGTCTGCCTCTGGACAGTCCATCAGACCATGGCCGGGTTTCCTGCAGTTGAAGCAGATCTAAGGAGGAACATGAGCACCATTCAATTATTCATGTTTAATAATATTCCTTTGCAGTTTTTTCCTAATTCACCTATGAGTAACTGGTATATTATCCAAACATAGGAGTGCAACTGATATGAAATGACTGTTTTACCATCTGATGTAGTTAAGGTTCCTAATATTATTTGCATAATGTTGACCACAACCATAATGAAATAAATGTTTCTTCCAAAGAAAATGCCATGCATATACTATTTAGATACATTAACTTGTTACTAGCAGCTTTCTTCTCCTCCTAAAGACAAGAACAGCAGCCACCCCAGGAAAGTTCAGAGAAATCGAATTTGCGTCATTTAACGATGCAAAACGATGACATCTAGTGGTGCAGAGTAGTTCCAACACTCACAAAATAAGTTCCCACTTGTAAATTATGTACAAATAAAAAAAAACATTTTGCAGGAAAATATGCATACTTAAAACATTTTCTGGTGCCAAGTATGTTTCCCCTAGGTCTATGGTAACCCAGGACCTTGATAGCAGCAACACTATGCTAATACTGAAAATATCCTGAGCCTTTCAATGAATGCTTAGCAGGAAGATGACAGCCCATGTGTGCCGACCAAAACAAATCACACTAAAGAGCAGAACTTCGGCCTCCATCCAGATGTTCAGCATAGAGTTAACAAATACAGAGGTTTAGGGTAAAAACTGGATTTAGACTTACCTCAAAGAATTAAAAAAAACTTAAATTTAAAAAACAAAAAGAAAAAACAGATTGAAAATGACTTGCCATTTGGGTCTTCTTGTCTGTCTGTCTCTTAATCCGTCTGTCTTCCCTTCTTCTGTCTTTCTTGAAAGCAGTCTGCACCTCCTCCACCAGTTCACGATCCAGCCTCATTCCTCTGGTGTCAGTCCTCGGCAGTGGTTGTCCAGTCTGCTTGAGATACTCCATAAAACCGTTCACATCTTCATTGACATAGTCCTTTTTCTTATTATTTGGCTTCCCTATGGCTGAGCTGCTGGGCTGAGTCCTCCTCAGATCAGCTCCCTGATCATGCCGACCTCTGTCACCAGAGCGACCTGCCTTAAACTGACTCCACGGAGTGGCCTGTGCTGGTTTGTGCTTGTGGATGTTGTTGGCCCTCGCCCACCTGGTCATGGCTGCACTCTCTGGCTGAGACCAAAAAGAGACACAGTGTAAGACATTAAGATTAAGATTAAGATTAAGAAATCCTTTATTTGTCCCACAGTGGGGAAATTGCATTTTGCAACAGCACAGAAGTGGAAGATAGATGTAAGAAAAGAGAGCACAAACGATATACTTGTACAGGCTTAAAAACAATAACCAGAATAGAACACTATAAACAGTATTGACAATGTGTTTGCATTCAGTCCATATGGCAGAAAGAGCTGCTGGGCTGAGTCCTCCTCAGATCAGCTCCCTGATCATGCCGACCTCTGTCACCAGAGCGACCTGCCTTAAACTGACTCCACGGAGTGGCCTGTGCTGGTTTGTGCTTGTGGATGTTGTTGGCCCTCGCCCACCTGGTCATGGCTGCACTCTCTGGCTGAGACCAAAAAGAGACACAGTGTAAGACATTCAGTCCATATGGCAGAAAAGGTGTTTTATCTGTTGGATAAACCATTGTTTAGCCTGATGTCCATCAAGGTACTGCTTCACCTAACAACAAATCAATCCACCAATATCTCTTAATGCAAAAAAGGGTTTTTTTAACCTTTGTTTCCCTTAATTTAAAATAAACTGATCTAAATGTGATAGCATGATGTTGCAAATCCTCCCACACTCTATCAATGTATGGTTCTATACTATAGTGTAGCTCAGAGAGATGTCAATCTTTCACTGAAGGCCAAAATTAGAAACTCTGATTAAGTTGCCTGCCAAACTTAATATCTAATGAGAAATTTATGTTAAAATGTTCCATACTCCAGATCTCCAATGTATGAAGATTTTTTAAATATAGAAACAATCTCTAACCAATGCCTTATATTACAAACGGATGAGAAATCGACAATCCACACAAGTAGTATTTGATTCATAATCTGTCGCCTTTCTGTTTCCTTTTAATGTAAATCCTTTTTCACAGCGCAACAACAAAATAAAACAAAATGCATGTGCTATAACATACAACATACGTCACCATTACAACAAGTAATACCATGTCATGTCATTAATATGGTCTGTGCATAGGGGAGCCAACTATAGTAGACATTGGATATGCTATTGAGGGACAACATCAATTACATTGTGGGCCTGTCCTTAATTTAACAAATGTGGTGCATCTGTTAGTATGCCTGCCTAGGCGGTAGAGAGGTGATTCCCAGATTGATAATCTGAGAATTAATAGACTAATGATCTAATCACAGAGTAAAATTTATCCCATGTACTTCTAATACTGTCTAATACTCCCAGGGGTTGCCACAGCCAGTCAAGATTTTCCATCTCGCCCTGTTCTCTTTATCTTCTACTCTAACTCCAACTACACCTCCATGTCCTCCCTCACTGCATCCATCAATCTCCTCTTTGTCTCTTACCTGGTAGCTCCATATCGAGGATCATATTTTTCTACCGATAACACGACTGTGCAATCTTTTTCTAAACATTACAAAATTATTTATATATTAATATATTGAATTACACCATCATGGATTACCACATGTACGAAATGCTCAATTGTAAATATATAGTATGTGCCTCTGTGGTTGCATCCTGATTTAACCAATATAAGGCTCTATCGCTCATTCTAGTCGCAATGAGGAGTTAAAACAAAGTTAGCAGTCATTATCCTGGTTCTTGACATTGCTGGTACACGAAACGTCAATACAATAGCTGGCAATAACTTCAAAAAGTATCTTACTGTGACTCTGAAAGAAAAGTCCTTATTGTATTCCCCGGACACGAAAATTAGACCAAGTGACGCCTGTTAGTGAAAATATTTGCAAACACATTTACCTCTTCGCTTTGTTAGTCCTGTCTCGTAAAAATTGCTGTGGAGCAGATCGTTTCAGGAGGTACAAAAACAACTTCTTTAGTCCTCGTGTCTACATTTAACCCGGAAGTTTTCGCTTCCTCGCACGTTATACGCATGCTCAACTAGTGTTAACGCATTGGCGCCACCTATTGACTTTGTTAATGATAATAAAATATGCTTAATACAAAGAAAATGAAAAAAACATATTCATATTTCCTTACTGATAACCTTAAAAAATAAAATAGTGCTGCATACTAGCAATACCAAAATGATACAGATTAAAATGTCCACGATCAAATGAGACATGTCGTTACATTTTCTTTCACCCTATTCCTTGAGCGATAGATACATATATTGTACATTTTGTGAATTGTTCAACAAACAACAAAGAACATACGAGAACAAAGGCATGATTATGTCAAAGACAAATACGTTTTAGTTTTGTTATTTGGCAGAGATTCTCTATTTATGACGTCACTGTCAGCGACTCCTTAAGTTGCACGTCAACATTGTGCGACCAGACTGTCATCGACGACGAGAAAATGGCTGCAAGGTTACTTCTTCGTTCGGCTTTCAGAGCCGCGAGAACTTGCCGGGCTGCCCCGGTGCCCGCTTTTACCCGCGGGATGTCGGCTGGAGGTGAGAATGACTGAAATCGTAGGCGCGAGGCTGAAAGTTTGAACTCTTTCAATGATACTTTAACGCGTCCGCGGTTGGACAGCAAGCAATGGCGGTAGGCCGTTGAGTGCTAGTGTTGGCAGCATTAACAGAGTTAGCAGTGAAAGGTCAAAGCGGTGTCGTACTAAACACGTTAAAAAGACTCAATATTATCGCACAGTCAGGACAAGCACACTGCGAGGTTGGTGTTTGCGATAAGAGGTTGATGTTCGGAATATGTAACGACCTTCTGTTGTTTTCCAAGGAGACAGTTGAATCGCTAATAACCTAACTGTACGCGTTACTTGTAAGTTTATTTCAGATATTAACCAAATCGTAATAAGTGTACTTAATCAAATATCTATAGCAGTACGTCGATTATGATAACAGTGTGACATATGACGTAGCAAAATGCTTTTAACAACCCTACACAGCTGTGCTTTGGCCTTCAAATGGATACTTTAGTTAGCTTCCCTGACTTAAGTCAATGACACACCAACTAACCGTAATATTTGTTTCATATGTCCATTTGTGGACGTGATCTTAACCTCAATCACAAGGCTTTTCTCTTTTTTTTAAATAGTGTATATGTTCTTCTTTATCCTGGCCGCTCGTTTCAAATTGTTAATGGCGTTGAAACGTCATAGATTGGAAGTCATAAAATGACTTGAATAGTCTTTTGTATACACATATCAAAAGTGCAATAAAAAATTTAAGAGGGCATATGATATTTAGATAATAAAATGTTTGCCACAAAAAAAATACGTTTAAAATTTAGGAGTCAAATGTTTGGAGAAATATGTAGCCCTGTATAAAGTAGTCTAATAACAATTAATCTATCATTGCACATTCAGGTAGTTTACTGTCGTCTACAAGTCTTTCCAATAGTTTATAAATGTATACATCTATATTTTAGATGTATACATACGTATAATATACATATTTGGTCTATATATGTATATATACGTTTATTTAGTATATAAATGGAGAGTCTGCACTCTGCATTTTGGTGAAATTGTGATTTTTTTTTTTTTTTTTTCCACATAAAAGATGCAACAAACCAATTGAACAAACATGATGTGTGAATAAGTCAAGCCCACCTACCTCACTATTCTTTGTACAAATTTGCCCTGGTTAAAGTTGTGTTTAATTGCAGGAATTCCAACTGATGAGGAGCAGGCTACAGGACTGGAAAAGATTATTATGGAGGCAGCAAAGGCGGGAAAGGTATTGCACACTTGACCAGAAATAGTGATGCACTGTGGGTCATACAGAGAAAGTGCAGTGATGAGCAGGAAGGCCCCTGGGTCACTCCAGAAACATTACTGAGATTTTCTTCCACAGTCCAAAAACATGCAGATTAGTTTGATTGGCATTCTTGATTTCAATGATCAGTATAAGTCGCCCACAGAGTGATTAAGGCAGTGTTTCTCAATTATTTTCTGTTACGCCCCCCCCAGCAAGAAGAAAAGAATTTGCGCCCCCCACCACCCACTCTCACCGCCACAACTATAAATAATAGCATGTGTCTATAAAATAGTAATAGGTACACTTCTGCATAACATCATATCCTTGTTAACATATGTTTGTATGTTTGTTTCCTGTGAATAAAATAATTATGATTTTTGGCAATAAAGAAGCTTATTTCACTGTTGGTCTAACATTGAAACATTTAGCAGCTGAAATATTGTTAAATCCAAATAAAAATTCATTTAGTTTTTGACAGAACCACTCCATCATAAACTCTATGTATGATTCCCCTTGTTAAAATGTGCTTGACTTACTAGGTGTACGTTCTGTTTATTTCAGGATCCCTACAACGTAGGTAAATCAAAGGCATACAGTGGAACTAAGGAAGATCCGAACATTGTTCCATCCATCTCAAACAAGAGGATCGTGGGGTGTATCTGTAAGTGTATTTTGTAAACAAATGAAAAATCAGATAGACTTGATGGGAAAAAAATAGCCATTTTTTAAAAAAAAATTGTATGTTCAAAATAACTTGTGCAGATGTGAAATGCTACTATTCTCACTGTTAGTGAGAAGATAACACCATACATTTCAAGAAAGAAATAATTGTTTAATGATGGCTTAAGATCTCAATTAATTTGGTTTTTGAACTGCCTTATAGAAGGAATTGTGATTGAGGGTCTGATGAATTTGGTTTAAAATTTCATATTGTATCGCGACTGAGTGTGAAGCAGCTGTTAAATTGTGCCACTAAAACAAGCTCCACAGTTGCACTATTTTCTAAGTGTGACACTGTTTTCTCAACTTCAGGCGAGGAAGACAACACAGCAGTGGTTTGGTTTTGGCTTCATCAGGGAGAGTCCCA